>LPNX010700031.1:85208-149373 GCA_001517045.1 Pseudotsuga menziesii | reverse complement strand
TAACGCGCTCAGTATTGGATTCATATATGATATTTTGCTGCTCCATCAGGTCTTCCATCTTTACCCTCAGCTGCTCTTTTTCATCCTTTAAATTTTGAATCTCTTGTTGTGCTTTTCCCAGGGCTTCTTGTCTCATTTCTTTCATCTGTACTTCTTGCTGAATGGTGTGGATTTCGCTCTTCGTGGCTTCCATTTCTTTAAGCACATGCTCATACTTTCTTTTCAGCCTGTTGCCTTCCTCTCTTTCCCTTCTCAGGGTGTCTTTAAGCTGAGAGGAATTTTTCTTGGTTGAATCTATCTCCTTCATCATTCGATCTACATTATCCTCCGTAGCGTCTATTGCTGCCTTCCCAGCCCTTATGACAAACCTTGGATCTTTATCTATCCCGACCATCACGGCTTTATCCGTTATCATTGTACTAGCCATTCCTTCGAACCCTATCTTTTGCTCAATTCTCCTCATAATCCTTTTGGTAGCCCTGTCATAGTATACTGTGCTAAAATCAGGGACTTCTTCCCCTTTTTTCTGTGCAAAGGGTACTAACTGAAGCATGGGGGTTGTAGGAGTGATAGTAGTGAGCACTTGCAGGGTCTGCACCTCAGGGTTTTCCTCACCCTGACTTTGTTCTGGTGGTGTTTCAGAAGCTGATTGTTGTATCAATTTTGTCTTTTCAGCTTCCTGTTTTCGAAGCTCTTCGTCCAGCTTTCTCTGGGCTTCCTCAGCTGCTTGCCTAGCAGCTTCCTCTGCTCCTCTGGCTATTTCTTTTACTCTTTCGGCTGCATCCTAAGCAGCTTTCCTCTTTTCTTCTTCTCCTTTCCGGAGCCATTCTGTAGCCTCCTCTTCTAGTCTCTGGGCCTCTTCTCTCATCCTTTGGGCTACTTCTTCAGCCTTAGCCTGCTCATCCCTCTCTTGTTCAGATCCCTTCCCACCTTTGGTGGAGTGCTTCGGTTTGAACCTTTTACTGAGTGCTGTCATGTTCGGGGCTCTTCTGAACACGGATTCATCCTTGTCGAAATGATGGGTGTACTCATAAAACACCTTGTGCTTTCTGCAATGCTCAACCATTCTTTCATGAGTGTCATTTCTCCTGAAGGTCATCTCCCCAAAATGGAACTTCTCTAGTTCCTCTATAAATTCAGGAGCTTGTTTCACATTGGCGAAATTGTAACTGCCTAACTTAAATGGTAAGGGTGGATAGACAACCTTCTTTTTCTGAAATAAGAAATGACCAACTCCGTCAATAAACACCTGCCTAACATCCTCCTTATGGATGATATAATCTGTTGCATACTTGGGCAGCAGATAAGGTGTCCTTGACCCACAAAACATTCTAAGATACATTCCGTTCTCTGTCAAGAAATAATCACCATATTCCTCTATTACCTGCATAGCTTCTTCAGACATGCAGTCACATTCCTTTCGGAAGACAAGAGTGTGCAGAGGCATGATAAAATGCTCACAGATTTCTCGGTAGTAATTATGGTATTGATGAGCCCCCAATAGCTTAAAGGCTGCATAGACGGGCATTCTGTCCCTGTCCCAAACACATTTGAGCCCGGGGAAGGGCTGGTGGCATATTATGCAGTCAATCAGGATCGAGCTCATATAAAACTCGGATTTTTTCTGTTGTACTCCTCCTTTTGCTGCAGCTATACAAGAAGATAGACTACTAGATACCAGGCTGGACCAGTTGAAGATGGTTCCTTCTGTGGCCACATAGAAAATTAGGGGTAGCCATTCGAATTTGAATAATCTACCATTAACCCTCCCGAAGATCCTATTCAGCATTAGAGCTATGAATTTGTAGGGGTATCTAAGGGTGGCTGTGTCATAATCTTCAGTAGCTCTATGTCTGTATAGCTTCCCTGGTAATAGCATCCTCCTCATGGTTTCTATCAAATCCATCCTGAGATTGTCCAACCACTCATTGGACAAGAAAACTTGAGGCTCAGGCAAGTGGTAGGCTAAGGCTACATATCCAGGGCTAAAGGAAGCATAGCCCTGACCTTCAACATTACAGATAAGCATTGAGCCATGGTTTGTGTGTGGCAGGATCCACCTCATCAACTCAGCACATGGAAACATCTCCGGCCTGGTGGCAACCTTCATAATTGCAGATTTTTCTATGTTTGCGTAGATGTGTTCCTCCTCCAGGCCCATATCTGGGACTTCCCTGCGGTAAATCAGCCTGTGTATGTCTCCCCACTTATACTCAGGGTCCACCCCTGTGACACACTATGTATCCTCATATATGTACTCAGTTGGTAGGACGGCCTCTATTGCTGTTTGCTCTTCTACCACAGGGGCCTTCTTTTTCTGTCTTCTGGACATTTTGAAATCCTCCTGCAATGTAAACATCATGATATTAAACAATTCAAATTTGTGAACATTAAGAAGTAGTTTATTCTTTTCCATTGTCTATGTGACTATAATGATATCAGATATAGGCTCTTCAAATTGAAGGATCTGAACTAGCCATGCAATATTTTGAGCTGTGCTATTATCTTGCATCAATGTGTAAGTAAGAGAGTAACCCTCACATGCAGGCACAACCAATCTATACACTGACTATCTGAAACTATTAGCACAACGACTTAGACTATTTCTGCAATATAGCGAGCAAGGTCCTAATGCTGCGGGATTAAAATTAGAATTATTTATCCCATGGCCTATTATCAAAAATACATGATTTCACGGGATACCATTAAAAAAAAAACAAGAACATGCAGTGCAAAAGAATAACTCTCAAATGCAGGGCACATGACTGCAAAAGATTCGAATTCAAACATGGCTCTATGGCAAAACTCATGTTATCGCAGGTATGGCTTTACATTGTTACGACTATAAACCATGGGAAACCAAAACAAATCTTCGCACAGGGGAACCCCATCAGCGCCCTTACTCATTCTACCCCCAAAACTTCGAATAATAACTGCGGCACGGCCCTAGGGCTTCACGGTGGCCGACAATGGCGAACTGCGCGGCGCGGAGGCTAAGGTTAGGGCTAGAGGAAAGGGCAACGCATAGGGGAATCAACCAACCGGGTGTCTATCATGAAAAATCCAGCGAAAACCCCATCCAAGACGTTTTAAGGACCTCATCATACAAGAACTGAACCAGGTGCAGGCGGCATAACGGCCGCCTGCACCTGTCTTCCTCTACCACTAAGTGCGAACTAAAATGGAGGATGCAAATGAAACACGGGCTTTTAAAGAAACCCCCCCCCCTCTAACCGCACAAGCTATCCAACCCCAAAATGATAAAACGCGGGCGCAACTACTGGGGAAACGAAAACGACAACCCTAGCCGCGGTTATAAAACCCCGTTTGTGAGTGAAACGGAACTATGGGCCGTAATTTGACATTACTCCACACAGCATAAGTCGCCTATACCAAACCGAGAAAAAGAGGGTAAAGATCCTACCTGGCAGTAGTGCACAACTGAAGCGGCGACACGAAGGAGCCTTCGATCAACAGCTGGACACGGGTACCGGTACGATGCTTCCACAAGACTCGCGAGCTCGACAGCGTTGACAGCTTGGGTGCGATAAAACAACAATAAAAAACCCAAAAACACGCCCCCGTATATATAAAAACCTCACACGTGCGACCAGTCCACTCAGTCGGAGCGGACGCGAAATTTATGTCGGGCGACACAACTCAGCCCTCTCCGCAACGGCAGACCATCCTCATACTTCATTGTCCGCACGAGGAAAAAGATACTCTACATAGCACGGGTCGGCGGTATACAGCATCTCCGGACTTCCCATTGATCCGCAACGGCGGCGAGGGTAGAGTTCATCCCCTTCCGATGCGGCATGAAGACAACGCCCGCAACAGCCACAAAATCTTACCACCCGCAACGGCAAGACGAAAAGATTAACCCACGCAACAATCGGCGCACAAACATGACCACCAAGACTTGGAACCTACCCGCAACGTCGGTCGCGATAAAAGTCATGCAGACTTGAACAGTACCTGCAACGGCGGGCTCGACACACTCAACCAAGAGTTCAAAGGCACCCACAATGGCGGGACAGCTAAAAGAAAAAACCTCCCGATATAAGAAAACTTTGAAACGAAGGCTTTAACAAGTTTTGTAAAACAGCAAGGTGCCCGATTTAAGATGGAAATTAAGGCGTGAAATGAGGAAAACCAAGTGATTTGTGGAAATCAAAATGTCTGGGAGACGCTTTAAAAAACCAAAAGCCAAAATCAAATAGGCTGCAAACAAGAGGAAATCTGACTAATTTAAAGTAAAGGAGGGTCCCAAAATTTTAGAATTTTGGGAAAATTGTGGCAGCTGCAACACACCGCTACTGCACTTGCTGGACTATGCTTTGGATCTTGGATTTAGAAAATTTATTATTTTCACCTTCATGCTTAAAGGCCAACAGAAACTGAGCAGGAACTCATTTTCTCTCCAGTTACTCCCTTTGTCAACTTGTCTGCAGGATTCTGGCTAGTATGTATCTTTTCCAGTTTTAACAGTTCTTCATCTAGAACAGATCTTATGAAGTGGTACTTGAGCTATATATATTTAGTCTTTGAATGAAAGGCTGATTTCTTTTCAATATGAATGGCACTTTGACTATCATTGTACAACCTACTATTCTCCTACTTCTTACCCAATTCTTCCATGAACCTCTGCAACCAAATCATCTCCTTACTAGCCTCTATAGCAACAACATACTCTACTTCCGTTGTTGAAAGTGCAACAACCTGTTGCAGTTTTGAAATCCAACTTATTGTTGTTCCACCCACAGTAAACACATACCCTGTGGTGCTCCTCCTGCTGTCTTTATCACCAGCCATATCTGCATCAACATATCCCTGTAGAACAGTGTCTGAACCTCCAAAACATAATGCATGTGAAGTGGTACCTCTCAAATACCTGAGAATCCACTGTATTGCTTTACAATGCTCTTTACTTGGATTATTCATATACCTGCTCACAACTCCCACTACATGGGCAATATCTAGTCTTGTGCACACCATGGTATACATCAAGCTTCCAACCGCTGATAAATAGGGAATCCTTGACATGTAATCTATTTCTTCCTGTGTCTCTAGACACATCTCCTTACTTAGTTTGAAATGGCTGGCTAAAGGTGTACTGACTGGTTTTGCATTCTGCATCCTAAACCTCTGCAACACCTTTTCTATGTACTCACCTTGAGACAATGTCAATTTACGATTTTTCCTGTCTCTTGTTATTCTCATACCAAGGATTTGCTTTGCAGCACCCAAATCCTTCATCGCAAATGAATTAGCTAGTTTACTTTTGAGCACATTTATATCCTGCATGTTAGACCTTGCAATAAGCATGTCATCCACATACAATAACAAGATAATATATCTTCCATTATCTAGCCTCTTGAAATAAACACAATGGTCAAAATGACATCTATCATAACCTTGTTCTGTCATAAACTTATCAAATTTTAAATACCATCTCCTTGGAGCTTGCTTTAGGCCATACAAGATATTCAACCTACAAACCAAATTATCCTTACCTTTTACCTCATACCCCTGTGGCTGCTACATATAAATCTCTTCCTCTTAATCCCCATGGAGAAAGGTTGCTTTTACATCTAACTGTTCAAGATGCAAATCACCTACCGCCACTAGACTTAAAATAGTTCTAATTGAAGTCATCTTAACAACAGGAGAAAATATTTCATCAAAGTCTATACCTTTCTTTTGTGCAAACCCCTTTACAACAAGTCTATCCTTATACCGCTTCTTGCCTCCATCTTCTTCCTTCAACCTGTAAACCCATTTATTCTGCAATGCCCTTTTTTCGGCAGGAAACTTAACTACATCCAAATTATGGTTTCTTACCAATGAGTCCATCTCCTCATCCATGCCTTGCTCCCACTTCTTTCTAGTTTCTACCTGCATTGCTTCTTCATAATATTCTGGTTCACCAGAATCAGTCATCAATAAATAATACAGTGAAGGAGAAAATCGTTCAGGGGGTCTACTTCACCTGGTAGACTTTCTTACAGTTGCAAGAGTTTCAGGTACCTGCTACTGCTCTTGATTTTTTGGTGCCTTTGGAACTTCATTTTCTTTGATTTCATCAAGCACTGTGTACTCCGTGTTTTCCTTTTCCACTTTCTTTCCCTGCAACTGATATTTGTACATGACCTTTTCATTGAATACTACATCTCTACTCCTAATGATTTTCCATTTTTCATAATCCCATAAACGATAACCAAAATCATCAACTCCATATCCAATAAAGGTACATTTCTTGGATTTAGCTTCAAGCTTTGTTCTATCATCTTTATCAATATGGATAAATGCTTCACAACCAAAAGTTCTCAGAAATGAGTATTTTACCTATTTACATGTCCATGCCTCCTCTGGAATTCCACCATCCAAAGCGCTTGAAGGCCCTCTGTTTATTAAATAAACAACCATGTTTACAACATTAACCCAAAATTGTAAGGGAAATCCTACATGCAATCTCATACACCTTGCACACTCCATGATCGTTCTGTTCATCCTTTCTGACACACCATTTTCTTGTGGTGTTCTAGGGATTGTCTTCTCTCTGCGAATCCCATTGTGTGAACAGCAACTGTCAAACTCCTTGTTGCAATACTCACCTCCATTATCAGATCTGAGACATTTCAACATTTTTCTTGTCTCATTCTTAGCCAAATATTTCCACTTCTTAAAAGTATCAAACACATCAAATTTCTGTCTAATGCAATAAACCCAACTTTTTCTAGTTGCATCATCAATAAAAGTAACGTAATAATGAGAGACATCAAGAGATTGGACCTGAGCTGGTCCCCATACATCTGTATGGACAAGCTCTAACTTTTCACTCTTCTTTTGTTTCCCAACTCTGAGAAAACTAACTCTCTTTTGTTTTCCATAAACACAGTTCTCACAGAATTCCAAACTTACCTGCTTCAAATATGGAATTAGTTTCCTTGAGTGGAGAATCTGCATCCCCTTCTCACTCATGTAGCCAAGCATATAATGCCACAACGTCGCACCTAATTTTGTGTAAGCTATAGAGATAGAACAATCAATATTATGTGTACATAAATATAACGTACCTATCCTATCTCCTTTTGCTATTACCATTGATCCTTTAGTGACCTTCCACCACATTTCTCCAAACATAGACAAACAACCACCATCTCCCAACTGCCCTGTTGAGATCATATTTATTTTCATAGTAGTAATGTGCCTTACATATTTTAGTAGCCATCCATTTCCATTATTTAACTTAATATGTACCTTACCCTTTCCAACAATTTTACATGGTTCATCATCCCCCAATAGCACATGCCCAAAATCACCTTGAACATAATCATGAAAGAATTTCCTATGGGGTGTAGCATGACATGAAGCCCCCAAATATACCACCCAATAATCACTAGTATTATCTAATGCAAGAATCAAAGTATCTTGTAACACATCACATGTTACATTCGCTTCTTGAGTAGTCTCCTGCTGTTTGTCTCCTTTCTTCTTTGGAGCTCTGTAGTCTTTCTTCAGATGTCCTTTCTTACCACAGTTCCAGCACTCTATTTTTCCAAATTTGGACTTGGATCTGCCCTTTCCAGACTTGTCGCGGTTACCTGGGATCTTTCCTCTCTCCTTTTGTCTCCCTCTGCTCTCCATGGTCAACGCATTACCTGATGTCTCACCTGTGCTTTTTCTTCACATTTCCTCACAAGAATAACACCAACAACATCATCAAACTTGAGAGTGTTTTAACTAGGGACAGAGTTACTTACAGCCATGACCAAGCTATTCCATCTTTCTAGCAATGAACACAAGGTTAGAAGATCCCTAACCTCGTCATCAAAGTTCACTTTTACAGAAATTAACTGACTGGTAAGTGTATTAAACTCATTTAAATGATCCGCAACAGATCCACCTTCCGACATCTTCATCTTAAATAATCGCTTCATTAAAAAAACCTTGTTGGAAGCTAAGGGTTTTTCGTAGAGCTTACCCAATGCGCTCATCATGCCCTCTGTTGTTTTTTCTTTCAAAATATTGAAAGCCATCGACAAAGCTAGGCATAGTTGTATTGTTCCTAGTGCCTTTTTGTCAAGAACCTCCCATTCTTCATCCTTCATAGCCGTCGGCTATTTTTTTTTCCGCCCAACGGCAGGTACAAATCCTTCTGGTACAGATAGTCCATTTTAATCTTCCATAACTAATAGTTTTGGTTGTTAAATTTATCGACCCTAAATTTTCCCTCTTCTGCCATTGCTCCCACTTGAACCAACAAGCCTTCTTTCCTGCGAGTTTACCATCCAAATAGACCTTTTGGCTCTGATACTAATTGTTAGAAAACAGGACCGCAGAGCAATAACACATATACAATTAAATCATTAAACAAGATGCAAAACACATTAAACACATTACAGAGAGACACATATACAATGTGGTTCACCCAAACGATGGGCTACGTCCACAAAGAAATTGCCAGTCCTTTTATTACAGTCCAGAAAGATGAAGGGATACACCCTACAACAAAATCGTTGCACTTCCTCTTCATGCTCTCGCAATCTCTCCCACACAATCACAAAGATTGTTTACAATACAAAATAATACAATACAGAGTCGTGTTACAATGCTTTCTTTTATACGGGAAATACCACGGGAAAATACTATGGTTAACCCAATACCATGGGTCCGCAAAACTTTTGGCCAACACACATCCCCAAAAAAATTCTCAACCCCCATTTCTCAGGGGCCCTGCCCCCGAACCCCCGTATCTCGGGGGCGTTGCCCCTGAACCCTCGAACCCCAAGGCAGGGGGAATGAGTGTACAGTACACCTGGGGTACAAACGCAACTGAATAATATCTCTGTATCTGGAATATTAGGCACCACAACGAACATCATCCACTGAGCAACACAAAATTGGGTTTCCAACCATTGAAGAATGAAGAAAATGTAGGAAATCATGAAGGGAAAAACACCCAAGATTTCCCACTGCGTGAGGAAAGGAAAACGTGAATGAACAATGGAGTGTGCTGACATTTTGTGGGTGGTTTATTGCCCCATAAGCCAAAACATGTTTTTCCAAAATGGGTGGTCTTCCCAATTTGAATTTGACCTCCATACATTTCCCATCCCAAGGAAATAACTTCCTCGACCAATTTCTGGCATAAATAAATGATTGGAGAAAAAGACAAAATGGGTAGTTGATAGCTTTATGGGTTCTCCCTTTGACATTTATCTTTACCCTATTGGCTCAATGGTTTGAATATTTATCCCTCCCTATTCCTTGTGAAATCATGCCCCCATCCCTTTCACGTTGCGGCGCATAGCTAGTTGTGGTATTTTTATTAATTTCTATTTTTACATGATGTCTCAAAACATATTGTGCGTGGCTAGCGCATAAACCATCGGCATCGATTTTAATCGTCAATACATAAGACACTAAATCGATGGTGGGGACTTTGCCTTGAGATCCACACTATGATCAAATAAAAATATTTACATCATGTGCAATTCAATACCATGGGGTCGAAACCGGGGCACACATTCCCCTCCCCCTTGGGGTCAAAACCGGGGTGTTACATATTCATTATTCTTCTTTATTTTCCCCTATGTTTAGTCCTCTTGATATTTTGGGTAATATATCTCACAAGGGTGGTGATGAATATTTGTACATTGAACTTGTTATTGCCTCCCTTAGGGGGTTTTCTGGGAGCAATGTTAGCTCTTAGGTTTCTAATAATTCCTTGAGTCTCCCGGCTATAAGATATGTGTTGGATTTACCCTGTTTGGAGGATTCCCTCATTCGAGAGGCCCCTACTGTTGTTACACGCAATTCTCATCATATCCATGTAATGAGAACTAAAACATCACAAATTTCCTCAAATCCTCAAAATATGAAGTTAGACCCAAGATAGGACTTATTTTTTCATACTTATGTCCACCACCGCTTTTTCCCTTTATGCAATGTGCATTAACCATTTCAGTAATGCTAGTTGCTAGTTGAGAATGAGAGGTGCCACTGCCTAATCTCTTTGAGCAATGAGCGGTGCAGCCCTGGTAATGCTCTGTCTCCACAATAAAACAGTAGTGCTCAAGTTTCAAAAGGAAAAAGAGAAGATTCATGAATCTTCTCGAAGATCAGCTTCGTGGCACCCTAATCCCTACTCTTGTGGACCACCTGGACTCGATATCCCCCTAGTAGGATCTCCCTTCCACCTCATCCACCATTTTCTCAACCATTCCTATCCTCCCAAGATCTATAAATACTGGCTCACCCCCCATGGTTAAAAGGAGGAAAGTTATGCTACAACACCAAATTTCTGGCCAAATATAGGGTGAACATAAAGAAGACAAGTTGAAGCTTTGAGGACAAGTTTGCATGAGAGGAGACATATCAACACTAAGGCATGTTGGTTTTAATCTCTCTCTTTATTTGATTATGCAATAAAAAGTTCATTTCCCATAATTCTCATTGTGTTTCAATCACATGTTTTACTATCAACCTCCTTAGTCTTTGATATAAGATAGTAGATTGCATTTGGTATTTTTGATCCTATGTGCTTTGTGATATGTTTTTGCAAGTAAACTATGGATATGTAGTACTCCTGAAGGCTGGAGCATTACACTGTGTATCCGGAGAAAGTTTCGTTCCAAAGATATGCTTTTCTTAGGGAAATTACTATTTATTGTCGTTACTCATTTGTTATAGTTGTGAAGGATTTCAAACTAGGGAAACAACTCTTGTCCGCAGGAGGCAAGTATTTC
Organism: Pseudotsuga menziesii; assembly: GCA_001517045.1. Lineage (NCBI taxonomy): Eukaryota > Viridiplantae > Streptophyta > Pinopsida > Pinales > Pinaceae > Pseudotsuga > Pseudotsuga menziesii. The sequence goes on along the minus strand of LPNX010700031.1, from coordinate 138,619 downwards.
TAGAAACAAATTTGGTGAATCCGCTAGGGAAGGCATTTAGAACTTCTGATCTTTCTTGGTTTTTAGTTCTTTCCTTTATTCAAATACTTCAACTTTTTCAGTGATAAGATTTACTAGTTTTGTAGTGATATTTGGTTTCATTTTAACCAGATCTGCTTAGATATGAAACATATCTACTTCATTTTTCTTTCATTTTTATGATTTGATGCCAGTAGTCTGACATTTAACTTTCTCTTTTTAGCTTGGTTTATGTTTTGAAACCTATAGGAGACACCGCACTTTCAGTAGGGACAAGAATGGTGCCACTACGTATACCTAGTGGACAAACGAAGGTGCCACCGCTTTGTTTCTATGGACAAAAGGCGGTGCCCAAGCAGTAACGCTATGTTCATAACCTCTGAGAATCGATGCCAGGTAGGGTTTTATACCTTTGTAATTTCAAAACTTAAAATGAGTTTTTTCCTTTTCTAAGTTTGTTTCTAGCTTCATGATTCATATTTGACTGTTAATTCAAAATCTGGAAAATGATAAGGCCTTGTTCCATTTGGTTTAAAAGAACAAGGTTGTTTGGGTTTGATCGTTTGCTTGCTATTCTTGGGTTTTGTTTTGAAAGAGTGCTAGGAAGTCATATAGTCATATCTCTGATTGTTGTTAGATCAACTGAAAAGAAGGTATTTTGATTTTGGTTTCTTTATTCTTGTTCTTCATAGGTTAATAGAAGATTGCTTTTGCTTTTTGATTAAGAAGAAAAAATTGAGATTGATCATACATGTGTATTTGAGAATGAACCATTATATACTTGATTAGTTGCATAAAATTTCTTTTTTACTTTCTTTACATGCTCTTTTCTCAACAAAAATATCATAGTTTGAGTTAGGTCTTTTACATTTGAAGAATTAGAAAGAGTTTGGTGTTCCAAGTGGTTACAACATCTTTCTTTTTGGAAAAGTAATCTTATTTCATTTTCATTCAAGATTGGTCAGTAGAAGTCTTTTGCTTGCTTACAATTTGGAAAATAGTTCAGTGTGATTGTTTGGGATTTCTTGTTTGAAAGCAAAGGAGTTGGCTTGCTCTAATAAGTCTAACAGTAGTAAGATATTTTGTGGGACATGCAGTGTATTGCAAGAAGCTCATTGAAGAAGATCATGTAGGTAAAAGTTGATTTAATGCATAGGCTAAGGAATCCTACAGGTGAACTTGTAGTTCCATGAAGAAATGGACCTTGTGTGTATGGGCATACATATGAGGACTTCCTGAAGACTCGGGTAGAATGAACTTAGTAGAGCAGCATGACTGGAAATAGGATGACATGTTGAATGTGGATGTCCAGGTTTTGGGAAACATGCGTAAGTAGGAGATGAGTACGCCCACTTGTAAAAGCCAAAACAATATGAGGATGGCCTCATGGATTGCAAAAATCTGATCTTCTGCAGGGAGCAGAATTGTGAACTCATATTTTTTTTTGACTACCAATGTTATTGATTGTTTGATATTGGGAAATCATGTATGCATGATATAGATTTAAAAATATATGATTAAGTTTTATGATTATATCTCATGTAAACTGCATGCTTGTATGTGGTGCAGGTGAGATGATGAAAGTACGCCTTTGGAGTACATAGCTTCTCGGAAGGGTGTGTATGGGATACAGAGATCCTCAGACGGATGTACTGGGTGTACATGGTTCCTCGGAAGGATGTATGGGATGTACATAGCTTCTCGAAGGGATGTGTTTGGAATAGGTTTGGAAATCTATGATTGCAATTATTTTTTTATGATGACATCTCATGTAAACTGCATGCTTGTGTGTAATACAGGTGAGATGATGAAAGTATGTACTAGATGTACATGATTCCTCGGAAGGATGTACGGGGTGTACATAACTTCTCGAAGGGATGAGTTTTGAATAGGTTTGGAAACCTGTGATTGAAATTTTATAATGACATCTGATGTAAACTGTATGTCTATATGTAATGCAGGTGAGATGATGAAAACGTGTACAGGGAGTACATGGCTCCTCTAGAAGGATGTACTTGGGTACATATATTCTCCCCCCTGCCAGCTAGGCACCAGTATGCATCATTGAGGACTCCCAGGGTGTAAGAAATCTGGTTAGACTTCTTTCCACACACATTCATGCCGTAAGGGGACTGTCACGAGAGTGGAGGCTCCGTGAAGAGAATAACCCCTAGGTATTATGATGTCTGGAAAGGAAGCGCTTGAGCATTGGCGAGCACTTAGAGGAGGTGTTGGGCCCTTAAGCTAGATTTGTTATTGAACACCAGGGAGGTTTTAGGCTCTGAAGCGGGGTTGATCGGATCTCGCTTGAAGAGATGCTATACAAATAAGCATTGGATTATTTGGAAAATCCTGGTCAACTTTCTGTAACTAAACATGTGTATAATGATTCAACTAATATTTTGAAGATCTTGTTAAGAAATAAATCCTGCGAAAATGAATCTTACATGTGAATTAATCTATTATGGTGCCTAGAAAGGAAGCGCTTGAATAGTGGTGAGCATTGAAGAGGTGCTAGGACTGCAAGCTAGAGTTTCCATTGAGCATCCAAGGAGTTGTTAGGCTCTGAAGCGGGGATGACCAGATCTCGGTTGAGAGATATTATACAGATAAGTATTTGGTTTACTTATCAAAACTTTTGTTATTGCTGATTTTCTATAAATATACATGAGCATATGATTCCGCCATGATTTTGAAAATCTTGTTATAGATTGCATTCTATAGGACTGAATCTAAGATATGAACTAAATTCAGTGTGGTGTTCGGAAGGGAAGCACCTGAGCTTGGTAAGCACCTAGAGGAGGTGCATGCTCTTGAACAGAACTACTATTGAAGCACCTAAAGAGGTATTGGGCTCAAGAATGGAGCTGTTAGACCTCAGTTGAGAGGTATTTTGAGGTGATATGAGGCTTGTAGAAATTTGTCTACCTTTTAATGCACACCCTAGAGAGCACCAAAAGGGTGGGTACGCTCGAGGGACTGTATTGCAGAGAAGAGGTACCATCCTTATGTGGGGTGGGGCAGGTTTTGTTGGTGCCATGGTTGTATAAATCCAAGTCAGATACTTGTGGAACCAAAGAAGATACTTATGCAGATAAGTATTTGGTTCACTTGATAACTTCTTGTCGATTTTGTGTCAATATACATGTGCATGTGATTCATCTATGAGTTTGGAAAATATTATGAATACTAACATGGGAATTGACTCATTGCTTGGGGGCTTGAACATAGGTATTGTTGGTTGTCGAAGACATCAGAAATGTTCCAAGCTGAAGAGAAGGATTCTCCAAGACCAGAAAAAGATCATGTGGTGTGTGCTGATGCATGAAAGCAAGGACTTGGAAGAGCTCTAGATCGCGCCATCGAATAGATAAAGGTGCAGAGGAAGCACTGCAGTCCTGAAGAGGCTACGTGGGAGATAGAGGATGCCATGTGATTGGCACATCCATTTTTTTCAATTTTGCAGAGCACTGAGGGCGGTGCCAGTGTAGCAATTGTTATTTTTTGTAAAGCACTGAGGACATTTCTATTGAAGGGGGAGGGGAATGTAACACCTTGGTTTTGACCCTGTGGTATTAAATTGCATATGATGTAAATATTGTATTAAATCGTGGTGTCGAGCTCAACGCAAAATCCCCACCATGGATTTAATGTTTTATGTTTCGGCAATTAAAATCGATGTCGATGACTTATGTGCTAGCCAAGCACAATATGTTTGAGACATCATGTAAAATGCTAATTAATAACATACCACAACTAGCTATGCGCTGCAACATTAAAAAGATGGGGGCATGATTTCACAAGGAATGGGGAGGGAAAATATTTAAACCCTTGGGCCAATGGGTAAAAGCCAAATGTCTAAGGGAAACCCACAAAGTGGTCAACTACCCTTTTTGTCTTTATTCCCAGTCATCTAAGGTTGGTGAAGGAAGTTATTTCCTTGGGATGGGCAAGGCATGGGAGTCAAAAAATTTATTGGGGAAGCCATCCATTTTTGGAAAAAACGAATTTCGACTTATGGGCCAAGAATATATTTGGAAAAGGAATCCCAAGCGATTATGCACCCATGTGTTTGCTTCCTCATGCAGCTGGAGATAGTTGGGGATTTCTCCCTCACGATTTGGTTTTTTTCCCATTCCCCATGGTCGGGGATTTCATTTTTTGGGTATGGATGTGTGAAGGTAAAGCAGTGATGTTGGTTTGGGGGATTTGAGAGGTCGTTTTTTCCTCCCTCATGCATTTGGATAATGTTGTGTGTTTCCCTCATGTTTTTCTACATTCCTATTTTCCCCGAGCTGGGAAACTCATTTTTGGGTTGCCGACAAACTAGAGAAGAGACCCACATTTTTTGGGTGGTTATTGAGCCCATTTTGCCCAAGTGAAACCCCTAGAATTTTCTGAAAATCGAATTGTTGTCAAAGGGATGTTTTCCCCATTTTATTGTGTCAGTTGTGATTGCAAATTCCATTTTTGGTAATGCTCAGTGGATGGGAGAATAGAGCCGCAGTCTGAGGGTTTGATGAGGACCGTTTTTACCTATGTGAAGCCCAAAAATGTTTCCTGAAAACGTATTTTTCCTCATGCAGGGTTGTTTTCCCCAATTTCCATTTCTATTTTGGTTCCCAAGAACTTTTTGCTCATATCCAACAATTGCGTATGACTGTGTTTGATTAAATAGGGTTGACTGTCTGTTTGATGCAAGTGTGGCTCAGCTGGATAAGTCCAAGGAACCCATGTGTTGTTAGCTAGTTTCCTTAGTAGCCTGTAAAACCCAATTTCTTATTGGCTTGGTTGGATAGTCTGTGAAACCCAACGGTGTGTTGGCTTGATTGTGGATGTTTTGGTTTTGGGCTATGTGTGAGCCGGTTATTTTCCCTAGTGCCTTGTGGAATCATTCCCAGCTCGGGGGTGGCAGTGATGTTGAGAGATTGATGTACACGATGGCCTACTATTGGGTGGAACGTTGCAGCGACGTAGCTAGTTGTGGGTCAACTTCTTTTCCGGATAAGTATTCTTGTGCATTTAATCTCTTCATTGAATTGTTTATGAATTAAAATGAACATGATGAATGTGTTGAATGAATGTTTTTACTTCCGATGTCGAATGCATTATGCATATGTGTATATATTTATGTTCAATGCATTTTATTTATTATGTTTTAATGTTCATGGGGCTATTTCTCCCGTTTGACAGCAGCAGTGTGTTGGTTGTGTCCTCTCCATTGTCGGTATGAGGGGTGGGGACGTGACAAGTTTGTTTCGGCAAAGTTGGAGAAATCATTAGTTTTTGCTGAGATCATATCAGATTTTCTAAATTTGGATGAAGGGGAGGTTCATGAGGATTCTGTTGTTGATGAGCATATCTTTCTCATCTTAATCGTGGACCCTTGGTACTGGGATATTATTGTTTATTTGCAAACATTGAAGGTTCCTACTCACCTCTCATGAGATGAGCGTTGATGACTACGTCACATAGGGAAGAACTACCTCATAGTGGATGATACTTTGTACCACCGTGGGATTGATTCCATTTTACATTGTTTCTTAACTCATGAGGAGGCTGAGGTCGTACTTAATGATTGCCATGGAGGGGCGTGTGGTGGTCATCAATCTGGGCTTTCTACAGCTCAAACAATTTTGAGAGCGGGTTATATTTGGCCGTCCATCTTTAAAGATCGTGTTAATGCGTTCAAGAGGTGCCACCCTTGCCAGGTGTTTGCATGTAATATGCACTCACATCCTACCCCTTTACATCCTATTATCACTGTCGCTCCCTTCACAAAGTGCGGGGTTGACTTTATGGATTGTAACCCATCTTCGGCTAGGGGCACCATCATATTATTGTGGCTATTTATTATTTCACGAAATGGGCAGAGGCTATGGCCACAATCAAATCCGACGGTGAAATAGTCACTCATTTCGTATTTAACTAGGTTATCACCCAGTTCAGTATTCCGAGGGAGCTTGTCACTGACCATGGCAGGCACTTTTAGAATAAAATGATGGAAGAGTTGTCTTTGAATTTAGGATATAAGCAAGAGCATTCCTCTTCTTATTATCCTCAAGCCAATGGACAGGTTGAAGCAATGAACAAGTCACTTAAGTCCATTCTCCAACGAACCATGGCACAGAGCAAGAATAATTGGCATATCATGTTGTATCCTACTTTGTGGGCCTATAGAACCGTGGTTAAGACTACCATATGTTTTTCTCCCTATCAACTTGTGCATGGGGTGGAGTTAGTATTACCGATTGAATGTGAAATCCCTTCTTTGAAGCTAGCTGTGGAGCTTTTACCGGAGACTTTCACATTGGAGGAATGTCTGGTCCACTTGGAGCAGCTTGATGAGCAACGTCGAGATGCTCTAGTGGCTCTTGAGGTTAACAAGCGTTGCGTTAAGTTTCAGTATGATAAGTATGTCTGTCCTAGGAGATTTAGTGAAGGTGACTTGGTCCTTTTATGGGATCAATCTAAGGAACCGTTGGGGGAAGGAAAGTTTAACCCTATGTGGCGTGGTCCTTACGTGTTCAAACGTATCTTAGAGAAAGGTCCCTATGAGTTGGTCGATTATGAAGGGACAGCCTTGGTGGAGCCTAGAAATGGGCTCTATCTTAAAAAGTACTATGCATGATTTTCAGTCAGGGCTGATTTTTGTATATTATTGTACATTTTCCATAGCGTAGTTTGGTATTTTTATGGTGATCGGTTTTGTTGATTAGCTTTCGTTTGTTATGGAATATGTTGATGGAGTCTTTGGTTTACATAGGATTCGCTAATTGTACTAGCCGCCGCACTCAAAACTCAGCTTCAGCTGCTTAGGTGATTTATACTCCTGCGGGTCAAGTGTTGTCTTCAAGAGGCATATGTTTATTGCCTTCGTCGAACAATGTTGCTGAATATAATGTCTTGATTGAGTTATTGCGGGATGCCATTTCACATGGTGTTCTTTCTCTTGAGGTACATCTTGATTCGCAGTTAGTGGTCTCACAGCTTAATGGCTTGTATCATGTTAGGGATCCGACATTGTTACAGATATTCTTGCGTGTAAGACTGCTAGAACGACAATTCGAGAGCATAAAATACATTCACATTTCAAGAAATTTTAATCAAGTTGTTGATTCATATGCTAACTATGTACTAAATTGGCATTTTTTTCACAGACCATAAGCATTTCACAAACACATTTTACACATGTAAATAGAATAATAATCGGTCATCATAAATATTTTTCATTAAGTCCAAAAAAGGTGATGTCATAATACATAAATATACAAAATTGGGGCTTTGGAGCCACCAAAATATACTACATGGTCATACAAAAAATATACACCTAGGTCTCTAAGCCTGAGGTGGAGGAGAGTGCTGATCATGGTAGCACTCCACAGCTCTAGCTAGCCGACGAAATAACCAAACCCATGCCTGTGGTATTCCAACCACCTAGCAATGCATGGCCTCAGGAAAGTCCTCGACTTGCGCCAAGGGAACCCTATGTGTCAAGTGAACAAAGTTTGTGTGGATTCTTTAGAGTGTCCACTCCGCATCCACACCCATTATCTCATCGCGTCTTCCCCTCCGTTGATGACAAGGAAATCCTTTTGGCCATCCCACATCTGCATGTACATGACAGAGTATCACTATATGTCGTCACGCCGAAAACATGTCTTTTGATTTCACATATATCAAAAAACACAAAAAAAAAATTATAATTCAAAAAACAGAAGTGAGTTGGGGTTCGTTACCTATGTCTCCATTTGTTGATCCTGGAGGTAGGGGCATGTCTGGATCTCCACAGAAGTCATTCCTTGCATAGGGATAGTCATCTATGTCGATGATCTGTCTCCGCCACCAAAGGAAGAAGTCTGTTGGATAGGGGTTAGTCACCCTTCCCCCTCCTAGTCTCCACATGACGTTGTCCCAGTATAGCTAAGCCGGATCCCTAACTCCATGAGGAGCTATGTCAACTCTAGGGCTTAGCCCCAACACCCGCTCGAAAAAGAATGCACTCAGCATGTTGCCGAACCCAAAGTTTCGTACCCTACCCATCTTGCAGTCATGAAGTTGCTGCTTCATGTTACTCAGCAGCGAGGTACTCCAGTCATATATCATAGGCCGCATACACTGTAAGGAATAAAACATCATTGGCCTTGAGGCCTGGTGGAGTGATGCCAAACCTGTGATCCTACCCAATGCCAATAGTATGGCTTTCAATCCCGGGTTCTGAACCGCGTTTGTCGGTATTTGACTCCCAACCTTCTCTATATCAGGAAGGTAATACACATCTATGTACTAATCTATAGTCAACCCACCTCCTAGCCCACGGGATCGAAGGTTCACCACCTCCCCTCGACAGGACAAACTTGTGATAAAATATATGTCCTCAACCTCCAGGCTAAGTGACATCCCATCCATATGAAAGGTCTCAGAGTCTGGATCCCACTAATCCACTAGCAGGTGGAGTAGACTTGGTTTATCCCTCAAGATTCCAAGGCGCCAAACCTTATACAACCCGCAAGCCCTCAACATTTGTTGATCCATTAGATCTCCTTGCACATCCTCTTCAACATCACAATGATCCCTCTCTCTCCATTCTAGCACCATCCTGCATAAACATTTCCAAGTTTCATCAGTGTTTGCCTTTCAAAATCACATTTGCGGCCCTGTACGCAACTATTTGCAAAACAGCCACATATGTACGCAGGTATCATGGTATTTTCCATGTATACCTAGCCCTATACGTAGAAAAATACCCGATTTCCTTGTGGGTCGAAATGCACACTTTGGGGTGGCCTAAACAAAAAAATTGACCACTAAAATTGAAATTTTTGCACGAAATTGATAGAGGAGGACATGGGTAATTACCTGGACCAAACAGGGAGTGATTTCGTCGGACGATGTTCCCAGAATCAGCTCTTGAAGTTCTAGATGCAAAAGCACTATGGTGGGTAAAATTTCAAATGATATGAAATCTTTTAATTTTTCACTATTTAATAGAAATTGTTTTGAAATTTTTACCCACTTCTTATAGTTTTTTACCGTTTCTGACCATTTCGGACCGTTTGGACTAATATGATGTTGTAGGAGCCCATTTTGAGCATGGTTTAACCGAGACTTTGATCTGTTTGTGCCTATTATAGGTATCATGTATAAACTAGCATATAAGTTAGGATTTCACATCCGCATACATTTTGCATGACCTTATGACCGTTTCATCTTAACCTTAGGTACGAACTGCATTCCATGATGTTACGGAACCTTCATGATGCTGTTATAAGTGGCATTATGCGAATGGTAGATATTTCCTATACATGGGTGCCCTAGTTAGATCCTATATTGCAATTGGTACCCATGCTGACATTCCTCCTTTAGGTTGTGGGAGTCACTTTTTAGTCCCGCCATGTCCTTGAGCAAGAGCTTCTAACTCCTATTGAACTTTATGGTGGCCATTTCCTTGGGATACCCTTGTATATATCAAGTTGTAATTACATTTTCATGAGTTTTGATTGCCTTCTTGAGCTTTATACCGGCTCCCTGACTTTGAGTTATCAACCATATTTCTTGAGCGTGTCTCATGTCTAGCCAAACAGAGCCTTTTTACATATCTTTTGCAGCTTGATCATCCCTTTTACTGGGAGGAGACTTTCCCTCAATTGTCGTTATCCTGCACATATATCCTTGCATCGAGCATAGGCATGTTCCACTGCTTGGAACTAGTTTTCTTGTCCCCTAAAACTCGTCTCCTCCTAGATTTTTACTATAAAGCACTTTTACTATTTTTCAAGCTTTTCAAAATATCTGAAAAAGTCTAAAAAAAATAATAATAAAAACCAAAAACTCGGATGGGAAAATATGTTATCTTTGGCAGCAGTCAAGTTGTGTCAACTTCAAACAGAGCACTGTATATCACATCCATTGGTTGGGTTATTAGTTTGAATTTCGAAGTTGTACTCATTGCTCTGAGTTTATCTCCACAGACTGGTTAAGCTTCCAGTTCTTATGGAGCCTCTGTTGATGCCTCCTGTGTCACAACGATGTCCCAATTTTCATATCGAGTCTATAATTCCTACCTTCAGTCACCATTCACCTTATGCTCTTGTTCGAAGGAAGTTGAAGCCTGAGTCAGCCATTCCTCAGTTATCTTGACTTTGCATGTCAGCCATTCCTGATACTGTTACTGGTTCATGCACATCTTGTTCGTTGAGTTCTTCCACATTATACAGTGTTTTTGAGTACCTCATGTTGGTTGATGGGGGATGCCTTAATTCCCTCCTTCCAGTGGATTCCATTCCATCGACATCATATCATTTATTCTGGAATAGGAATCTAGAGTCATTTGAGTGCCTTGAGACTTACAATCATTAGTGGTAGGTTCTCTCGCCATCGACAGTTTTTGGAATACATCAATTTCCCCTGATCGATGGATTCTTCCAAGTGTTCGAACTCAACACATCTATTCACACTTGTTAGATTACACTCGGTACCTTGATTCCCATTTTCATTATCGGTGGGTTATCTCGCGTCTGTTAACGGTATACATCAATGACCAGTAATCAAATGATGGAATATTATGTTCGACCTCGACACATATATTCGCATAGTAGGACATGTACTCATAGCGGTTTTTGTAGAATACCTTCCATCTTGGTGGCATTCCATGTATGCTACCTCCTTGATCGTGCCAGTGTTCATGATATATCAGCTCTCGTGATTTGATTCCAATGTATATCAAATATATTCATCCACTATGGAGATCTTGATCCATTGTATATCTTCATCCATTATGGAGATCTTGATCTATTGTATATCTTCATCCACTTTGGAGATTCTGATCTATTGTATATTGTACGTGGCGATGACCACACATGACACATTTTGTATATCATGCCTATTCATGGACAGTGTACTCTTATGTATCCGGGAGTGCTCCATGTATTTGCAGTAATATGCATAGATTTATCATTGTATTGTACTAATGGATGGTTGGTTCTTCCACCTGGGTCTTCATTACTCCACTTCTGGGATGGATTTTATAATGTATTTCGGCCATCATGTTACCCCTCTAACCTCACACATTAGGGGGCATCTGTTATATCTAATTTTACCACACACAACTGATCACATATTTATGGCCTTCCCTATCCCTCTGCAGACTCTATGGGCCCCATGGACTTGTATTATACTTTGATGTTCCAAGATCATCCCTTAAAACCCCATATTTATTGGTGTACGTGACTTTTAAACCTATACTCGCGTGTACACGTGACTTTTGACCTCAAACCTACATACATTGGGATGTGTGCATAAAGCCAAATAGTTTTGGATTTTTCCTCATATGATTTCAAACCAATTGACTCTTGGCCTTCTATATTCCTTGAGATCGCTCGGATTTGACCCTCCATTACCCTTTTGGAGTGCTATATAAGGAACCCCTTGGATACATTGAAGGAGGAGGAATTGAAGAGCAAAGAAACTATAGTTCATTATTGCCTCAGTTTACTTGTACTTGAGTCTGCATCCCTTTGTCCCTTTGGAGCACTTTGTGTTCTTCCCAAGCTTGCCTTTGTCTTGTGAGATTGCTATCGAGAGATGGAGGATTAAGGTGGTGGAGGCCCATGTGGAGGACTCGGTTTCTCCGGTTCATAGAGGTGCCGACAGAGGTTGTCACTTTGTAATCTCTGATCTTGTTAATAGAAATATCTTTTCCTGTCCAATTATGTGCATTTGAATATGAATATTGCTTCCATGGATGTATTTGATTGCTTATACATTACTGAATATATATGTTAGAGTAGGTCTAACACATTATTATAGAGCATGCTTGTCTTGTTTGCTATTGTTGAGAGCAAATTGCTAATGCAAGCGTGAATTGGAAAATCTCAACATGGATCTACTTCAACCATTCAGAACAAGGTACAATTCGATATCCCTTAGTGTTAGATGTTTGGTTTCTCTTGCATATTGGAAAATATTGATTTATGGTGTTTAGCTGTCTGTTGTGGTACACCCCAAGCCATAGGAAGTTTCTCTCCGTAAGAAGTGTCCACCCTATCAACTTTTTTATCCAAAAGAGCGCACTCACCCTGCTTTGTTACACCCCGTCATTGTCATTGGCCCTTTCGCCAAATGGGGGATAGATTTTATGCATTGTAAGCCTACCTCAGCTGAGGGGCATGGTTACATCATCGTAGCTGTAGATTATTTCACAAAATGGGCTAAGGCAATGCCTACATATCCAGAGGATGGTAAGATGGTCGCCGTCTTCCTTTTCAATCACGTAATAACTAGTTTTGGAGTTTCACAATCCATAGTCACTGATCATGGATCCCATTTCCGTAATTAGATGATGGATGAGTTGAGTACTAAGCAGGGGTTTTCGTCATGAGAACTCAACTCCTTACTAACCGCGGGCTAATGGTCAAGTCGTAACCATTAAAAAAGTCTTGAATAATATGATGTGTAGAATGGTTGGAGATCATAAATCCAACTGGCACTTAACTCTATTTTCTGCACTATGGGCTTACAGAACTCTGGTCAAAACAACAACTGGTTTTACGTCGTTTCAGTTGGTCTATGGCCTGGATGTTTTCCTACCTATTGAGTGTGAAATATCGCCACTCAAGCTTGCAGTTGAGCTTCTCCCAAACACTTCTATCGAAGAAGAACATTTTTTGTATTTGAAAAACCTTGATGAGAACCGAAGAGTTGTTGCCTTGGCTAATGAGGCACATAAGAAACGCATTAAGGCTCAATATGATAAATCCATTCAACTTCATGTATTTAATGAAGGAGACATGGTTCTAACCTGTGATCAGAAGCATGAAAAAACTGGAAAAAGGAAGATGGAATCCATGTGGTATGGTCCCTACATCGTGAGTAAAGTCTTAGAGAAAGGGGCCTATGAGATTTTATATTATGATGGGATACCTTTCAGGAAACCTTGCAATGGGTTGTACCTAAAAAGGTACTATGCTTGAATACATTCTTGTTATAGTACCTTATATATATGTACATTGATTAACTTTTTGTTGTGGTGTCGTTATTTCATTATGGTTTTGAGTTTTTATCAGTATTGTTTATACCATGTTTTGATTATGCAGATCAAATGAATTTTTATGGTTTTGTTGATGGTGCCTGTTGTCATACGCTCAACCTTGCTTCAGCTGCCTGGGTTTTATATTACCCAGCTCATGATCTAGTCAGTTCAGGAGCGGTTTGCATAGGTTCATCCACCAATAATATCATCGAGTATCATGCGGTAATAGTTTTGTTAACCGAGGCTGCATCTCGAGACATTGGTCACTTGTTAGTTTTCATGGATTCATAGCTAGAGGTTTTTCATTTAAATCATGTGTATTCAATACGAAACCCTACACTTCTTCGTCTTTTTTGAAGAGTGCGTTTGTTTTTTTTTGTAAATTAAAGGACTATTATATTGAAGTAAGGTGATAATGTTAAAAAATATGTTACAACTCAGAGACATTGGCATGCCCAGAAAAAATGGCAGGTNTTTTTTTGTAAATTAAAGGACTATTATATTGAAGTAAGGTGATAATGTTAAAAAATATGTTACAACTCAGAGACATTGGCATGCCCAGAAAAAATGGCAGGGGAATCCATTCAGAGAAGCATAACAAACCCTCTTTCCTAGAGGCAAAACAGGTCCTTAAAAGAGGGACCAGACCCTCCCTACTAGAGGGAAAATAGGTCCAAAAAAAGAGTGACAGTGAACACAGAGACATAATGTTTCTGGAAAAATCGACAGACAAAGTTCAGCCTTTGGAAATCCTATAGTGTTCCTAAGAAGCACAAAAAAGAAACATCACAGAAAACCTGGTTACATCTTGCAATACGGTTCCTTGACGATGGGCCACTCGAAGCCGAAGAAGGTTGGTTCTGAAGTGCCTTCCACTGTGTCTGACGTGTCATTATGGGAGGAACTAGATACTTCGTTGCTACCAGAGTCATCCTCATCTTCATCACCTCTAGGTGGTTGTTTCATAGGAAATGGGGCAGTCTTTTTGGTAATGGCAGGCTTGTATTTTATTTTCCTGGCTGAAACGGTTTTTATATGGCCCAACAAAGGGGGAGGAGGGGGTTCACAATCCATGGGGATTTTCGGGGAGAGGGTGTACAATGAAGGTGTCGAGGTTGACACAGGGGTAACAGTTGAGTCAGTAGGGGCAGACGGAGGGTGAGGGGGAGCTTGAGGCACAATGGGGGTTGGATGAGTAGGAAAGGCAGGTGGAGCAGGATCCATGGGTTGGGAATTAAAATGGAGAATGAGCCTGATAAGGAGGTTCTTGATAACCCAGTAGTTCCTTCTCTGGTCCAACGAGCATCCCACGACATTTTCAGCACCTGTAAGCTCATCTTCCCAGTCGTTCACCATTTGGAAAACACCATCTAGAATTTCAGCGTCAAATCCTTCTCTGCTTTCCTGTGCAATGAGTAAAAATGGGCACTCAGACGGGGCTCCTTTCCCAGAATGGCCACGACGCGGTGTGCCTTGTTTTCATCTCGACATGTCTGAGTGGCGAGGGATGATGATGGAACCGGGACGGAGCGTGAATGAGTAGAGAGCCCAGGGGTCTTGAGAATGCAGAGCGTGGAGCAGGCTGAGCCCATAGAACAAATGAGCCGGAGGGTGGGGAGAACAGGGATTAAAACTGGAGGCACGACAACCCAGGAACCAGGGTGGCGCATTGAATCTCATCCACGTCGAGGTGGTGACGATGTCCTTTCGGATAGCCGATAGATGGCCACGTACGAAACCGTGTTTAATGACCACATCCATGAGGGAGAGAGGAGAGGTGATGTCAAGCAGATGATGGTCATGTACTAGCATTGCCTCCTTTGTCCATGTAATCATCCCTGTCACCCGCATCCGAGTAAAAGGTGGGGGTTCATATCCTAGTTTCATTCTCCTACAATGCAATGCACCCTAAACTTGCCCATTCACCGAACCGCACTCCCATTTGAGTGAGAAATGCCTTCGATAGAATCGAACATGGGTCACACCATCATTATAAGAGTGACTTACCATTCGACTACTTAATCCACCTTACAAAGAGTGCATTTTGTTAGAAATATCATTTGAAACTATTACTTATCGACATATTCCTAGGTCTTGTAATGCAACTGCAGACTCATTAGCAAATTACATATTGGACTAGTACATTGCTCACACATGATTTTTTTGAAACATGGTTCATTGTACATAAACAAAAGTAGTAAAAAGACATAAAAACTCATATAAATATCATTCCACATTTGAACACAGATAATCCGCCATAGATAAGTCTATATATATATATATATATATATATATATATATATGAGTGTTTTACAAAAAATATGGTCTCAAGAGCCCGAATGAAGCACACTGGATTTCAGATATACAAAATGACAAAAATATTGAAGCTAGATAGCTTTCAGTGTCTGCAGCATATAGGACAACTAATGATGCTCACGGTAACACATGATGGCTCTCGCTACCCTCCGTAGAAAGCATCCAAATTGACCCAATACTCTAGTAGTATGCTTTTGGTACCTCCTAGGGAGGTCATCTACGGAAATTTCTAGAATATCTAGAGTTAACCGGTTGAGGTTCTCCTCCCACTTAGTTAACTCGTCATCTCCTCTGTGGACAAAGCGGGCCCCCGCTCTCCTATCAATTGGGGAGGAACCCTCAGGTCATGCATCTCCCACATCTGCATGAAAATTTTGGTCTCGTTAACATACATCAAAAATTATAAAACATAAAATACAAAAATAATCAATGCCTTGAGTATTATTCTTACCAATGTCGCCCCATTGGGAACCTATTGGTAAGGCTAGGTCTGGATCCCCTCTAAAGTTAGTCCCAGTGTATGCATAGTCCTCTATCATGAGTAGTTGGTCCTCCAACCAATGAAATAAGGAACTCCCATACTTGACTTTGGACCCACCACCACCATGGCGTTCCATCACCTCTATCCAACGCAGCATGTGAGGGTCTCGTGCTCTCAGCTTAGTGAAACCTACCTATGGCCTCATATGAGGTACCCGCTCAAAGAAGAAGCATGACAAGATGGTACCATAGCTGAATTGATTCAGCTCTCCCTGTCGACACTTGATCAACTGCTCCTTGAAAGTGCTCAGTAAATCCTCAGACTAGTTAAATAATGTAGGTGCCATAGCCT
Source organism: Pseudotsuga menziesii (assembly GCA_001517045.1). Taxonomy (NCBI): domain Eukaryota; kingdom Viridiplantae; phylum Streptophyta; class Pinopsida; order Pinales; family Pinaceae; genus Pseudotsuga; species Pseudotsuga menziesii. The sequence continues at coordinate 122,423 of LPNX010700031.1, read as the reverse complement.
CCAAAGCATAGACCATGTGTGCTCGAGAATCCTCATGGGGGAATTCGCTCCCTGAAACTCGTTGCATAGTAAATAACATTGTGCAAAGGGGTAAATCCATCACCTCTTTGATTAGTATTTTCTTCCCAAACATTTGAGTACCTAATGGAAAGTAGTGATGGTCTATCATCTCCTATGTGGTGACATTTCCTCCCCGAGGACCTGTCAGTGAGATAGGCGCCTCGCTCCTGGATAAACCTGTAAGGAAGTATATGTCTTCTACTTCCATAGTAATAATGTGAGCCCCCACTTCAAAACATTGATGCTCTGGGTTCCACATTCTTAGTATATACTCCAGTAATATCATGTGAGATCTCATGCTTTGAACTTTGAAAATTTTCAGGAGGCCACAACCCCGTAAAGTGGCCACAGAGCCAACATCTACTCCAGCCCTAACATCATCAAGTTTTTGTTTCCTCTCCTTCCAGACAACCATTTTCGCCAAAATAACCTGCCAAAAATTCATTTTGAAGCATTAGAACATCATTCCAACCATTAAAAGTGCTTGAAAATAATTTATTTGGTGTGGGTACTATGAATTTTAGGGAATATTGCGGTATCCCTCTCATCTCTTTGAGACAGAATGGTGGCACCCTCGATTTCGGTGTAAAAACCGTGGTTTTTTCAAGGCACCGCCTTTCCTGAAAGGAGAAAGCACGTTACCTTGCGGACGTTTTTTACCCTTGGGTAAAAATCCCAAAACCCTAAAAAACTTGCATGGAATAAAAAAATGCAACCATAAGAATGCTAGGATTGGGTTTGGCTCTTACCTGGAGCTGACGGATCGAATAATGGATGGTTGATAACTCTGGAATCCTCGCCTGAAGATTGCACACAAAGGGATCCAAATGGCTCTCCAAATTGGTAAATAGTGAAATGGTAAGTTGTTTTTACTATTTATTGTTTTTTATATAAAATATTTTGGGCTTTATTATATTATTTTAATCATTTTAATTATTTTATTAATAACTACCCTTTTTAATAGTCATTAAAAACTCATTTTTAAAATTTTTTGGAGGTCTAATAATCTTTTCAAAGGTTTTGCAGGGATAAGAGTTAAAAGTTTTTGGTTATGAGAGAGTTTGTTTTTTACTTTTTCATACTTGCGTAAAATGAAAAAATTCCTTGAGCGCCAATTTCAAAATTTTGCTCATGCTCTTTAAACCCAATACCAAATTTTTGAGTCAACTTTCACTTCTTTTCAAACTCGTTAAACTCCTTTATCATGAAAAGAAACCTTAGTGGAGTCTTTTAAATCTCTTTTTGGACTCCTTAAATGTGAAAATATTGCCGAGTGATCTTGTCTTCTTCACGCTCATAAAAGTACTTGAAGAGTCGCCTTTCCGATGATAGTTTACCCTTTTTTTGGTTCGGATTGACTAATTTACAAAAAAAGAATTTCCAACCTTTGATCTCAACTAGAAGAGTTCTCTTGGGCATTATTTTATACTTTTCAAGCCCTAGGGATTAAATCATATGAAAAAAAGGACCTTTTGGAGTCTTCTTCTGTTTTTTTGTCAGAATCTCTAAGCATGAACGATACCTAGTTAAATTTCAATTGAATCGTTAAATCAAACACTGAGAGACCGTCTTTTTGGGAACGAACCCCTCCTTTCTCAGGTTCGTGAAACATATGAGAATGGACTTATCTTATGATAAGCTGCAACGAGTGTTTGTTACCCTCTTTGAACTCATGAAAACGAAAAGAGGCACTCATTAATCATGATGGGGAAATTAAGGGAAGGTAACTACATTTCATTTGCAATAAATGGAATTTATTAGTCACCTTTGAACATTGCACTTGTCTCTATTTCATTCAATCGATTGGGTATTCAGCTTGCTTCCAAGTTGATCCATTTTCATGATTCATGTCACTCCTTTGAGTTTTTCAAAGAATTCATCGTCCACCATCGCATTATGTCTTGGTATCCTCTTGGTCAAGTCAATGTTGCCAAGTCTTTAGTCACGCCACCCGATGTTCAAAGGGAAGTCATGTTGAGCATTTGCATCTGCAGTGAACCTTTTGTGTCAGTTACTTTTGAGTTAGTCTTGTGGTTACAACACACTCAAAATTCCATAAATTTGTTCCAAGTTTCGTTTCATCGATGTGGGATGCATTGTGGCCCTCCTTCAACAAGACTATTCCTGTCGAATTCATCTCATCGTCCATGAATTAGTCTTAGAAACAAAAAACAAGTACCTTGAGATCTATATGCATCGATGATAGATTCTCTCGCTTTCGACATAGGATCACATCATTGACCTTTGATCGAAGGATTCAACAGAGTGTTCGACATCATATAATCTATTCACACTCGAGAGATTGTACTTATGTACCTTGGGAATCATTGACATCAATGGTGATCTCCCTCGCACTTGTTAACGGTTCTCATCATTAATAGGTGATCGAGTGGTTTCTACCATGTTTGACATCAAGACCTTGTAATCACATGGATAGAATCATACTTTGTGGAAGACAAGATGAAGACGTTGGGTATCTTTTAAGTGCTTATTTCTTTCCCCATGTTTGCGTTGGATTATTTGTATGAGTCCTAGCATGGATCCACATTTCTATGGTTGTGGTTGTGCTCAAATTTGCTTCCATATGACATAGATCTACATTGTATGTCTGGTAGATATATCCAAGTTTGGGTCTTCTTTGCATGGATCTACACTGTATTCTAGTAGCCATGATTTTTCATCCCTCACATGGATCTTACTTGTATTGATCTGCAGCCATGATGAGGAGTCATTGGGATATGAGTCAAAGTATTGATGTATTGCAGAAAATCCAGGTTGATGAAGATCTCTGATCAAGGGATTTCTTTCCTCAAAGCGATAACTTGTTCTTACAAATCTCTCACCTATCTTATTCCTCTAGCCTCGTGCTTTGGGGGGAATTCTATTACACACATTTCTCATCATATCCACGTAATGAGAACTAAAACATCACAAATTGCCTCAAATCCTCAAAATATGAAGTTAGACCCAGGCCAGGACTTATATTTTCATACTTGTGTCCACGACCGCTTTTTCCCTTTATGCAATGTGTGTTACCGCTTTCAGTAATGCCACTTTTCAGTTGACAATGACAGGTGCCACCACCCAATTTCTTTGAGCAATGAGCAGTGCAGCCCTAGTAACACTCTATCTCCACAACAAAAGAGTGGTGATCAAGTTTCAAAAGAAAAAAGAGAAGATTCATGAAGCTTCTCAAAGATCAACTTCATGGCACCCTCATCCCTACTCTTGTGGACCACCTAGACTCAGGATCCCCCCTAGTAGGATATCCCTTCCACCTCATCCACCATTTTCTAAAAAATTCCTATCCTCCCAAGAGATATAAATACAGGCTCACCCGCCATGGGTAAAAGGAGGAAAGTTATGCTACAACACCAAATTTTTGGCCAAATCTAGGGTGAGCGTAAAGAAGACAAGTTAAATATTTGAGCACAAGACTTTGCATGAGAGAAGACATATCAACACTAAGGCATATTGGTTGTAATCTCTCTCTTTGTTTGATTACACAATAAAAAGTTCCCTTCCCATAATTCTCATTGTGTTTCAGTCACAGGTTTTGTTATCAAACTCCTTAGTCTTTGATATAAGATAGTAGATTGCATTTGGTATTTTTGATCTTGTGTGCTTTGTGATGTGTTTTTGTAGGTAAACTATGGATATCTAGTACTCTTGAAGGCTGGATCATTACACTGTGTATCAGGTGAAAGTTCCATTCCAAACATCTGTTTATCTTAGGGAAAGTACTCTTTATTGTTGTTACTCATTTGTTCTAGTTGTGAAGGATTTCAAACTACAGAAACAGCTCCTGTCCACAGGAGGTGAGTATTTCCAGTAACAATTGTACCTACAGAGGATTTGTCTCCCTTAAAGACTATTAAGACTTTTGTGAATGTTGATCTTGGTAAGAAGTTTGGATTTTCCACATATCCTCTATGTTACTTTCTAAGGCCCAAGAAGCATTTTTGCTCCATCTTAAAGGATGGGGTCATTGGAAGACATTTGAAAAGACTCATTTAATTGTCCTTATAGGTTAAGGGGCCGTAAATAAGATTTTTCTCATGATAGGGGACATGTTGCCAAGGATGTTTGTGTATGTCGACAGAGAACTATAAAGGGGTCACTTAGAGAAAGAAAACTCTATGATCAATCTACTTGATGTCGTCTGCTAATATGTGGGGGCTTGGGGTTGCTCTCAATGTTTTTTCCTTAATATGGATAGCTTTGGGACTTATCAGATGTTTTGAGGATACAAGAACAACGCCTTGGTGTTTTTGAGGTTATTCTCTTTTTGCTAATATACAAGGATAAGACCATGGCAATGGTTTTCTGCTCAGATAAAGACTAACAAGATATAGGATTCAAAAGAACATGTATATAGTGTTGGTTATAGACCATTTATGTCTATATTTCTTATATTTTTGGATTTATATGGTATTATTGCTATATTTTCTATGCAAGACTTTAGGCATGGGTGAATGTGGTTTTATGTTAATACACTAAAACACATTATTTTTTGAAGAATAAAAAATTATACTATTCTTTGATGTGACCGATTCAAGGTAAATCAAAGTTCCTCTTAATTCCAATTAAATTTTGTCCCATAACTATTCGTTGATGTCACCCATCAATGTTTTCATTGTCACCCCTTAACCCCAAACCCTCATAACTATTGCAGAAGATCCCTAAATTCTAAATCCTCATCAAACTCAATTCATTAATTGTCTTCGCAGTCATTTTGGTTGCTCAAATATCTACAGGGATATCCTTCCTTGTAAAGATAATGGTTATTCATCCCAACAACATCCCAATGTCATCCTCTCGTGTATCAATCCCAATTTCGTTGCTTCGTCCTCTTGCGATTAATGTAGATCCTCAAATAAAAATTTCCAAATTTTGCATCGACGAGATCAACCCCCCCCCCCGCAAAAAAAAGTGACTTTTGGGGAAGGTTCTAACCCCCCCACTAAAAAAAGTGACTTTTAAGGGCAGTTATAAACCCCCCCTCATAGACACCTATGGGGGCGGTTCTAACACCCCCCTCCCCCCACCAAATTCCTTATTACAAACCTTTTGGGGCGGTTACAAAACCACCTCGTAGGTACCTATGGGGGCAGTTTCAAACCCCCCTCGTAGGTACCTACGGGGGTGGTTTCAAACCCCCCTTGTAAGTACCTACGAGGGCGGTTCAAAACCCCCCCTAAAAGTCTTTATTACAAAACTTTGGGGCGGTTATAAACCTCGCTCGTAGGTACCTATGGAGGCGGTACGAAACCCCCCTAAAATTCTTTACAAACCTTTGGGGGCAGTTATAAACCCCCCTCGTAGGTACCTAGGGGGGCGGTTCAAAACCCCCCTTAAAAGTATTTATTACAAAACTTTGGGGGCGGTTATAATTAAACCCCCCTCATAGGTACCTACAGAGGCGGTTCAACCCCTGCCCCCCCACTAAAACTATTTACAAATATTTGGGGTGGTTATAAACCCCCCTCGTAGGTACCTACGGAGGCAGTTCGAACAAACCCCCCCCACCCACGCCCCCCCCAAAAAAAAAAAAAAAATCTTTACAAACCTTTGGGGTAGGTTATAAACCCCCCTCGTAGGTACCTACGGAGGCAGTTCGAACAAACCCCCCCCACCCACGCCCCCCCCAAAAAAAAAAAAAAAATCTTTACAAACCTTTGGGGTCAGTTATGAACCCCCCTCATATAAACTTATAGGGGGGGTTGAACCCCCCTCATTGTAACATACAAGGGCAGTTTTGAACCCCCCTCGTAGCCATAATAAATCATAATAAAATATATTTTATTTAAAACATCAATATTGCAATATCATTAGGACACGAAGGAATCGAACCTTCAACCTCCTTGTAGTAAAGAAGGCGCTATTCCATTGAGCTAGAACCCTTTAATAATTGTGGAAAGGCGAAATATTAACACCAAGATTGCATCATTTGTAATTCTAAGAAAAGACTAATAATCCCAACATTGTTTCTGACTCAAGAGACCTAAGAAAGTAGTATGAATGGTTCTAATCTTATTTAGATATATGTTAACCACTTCAAATCATATGTCAACCACTTCAAATTGCATGGCTCTAACCTTCTTTAGATATATGCTAACCACTTCAAATCCTATGATGTAATCAAGCTAATGTAGATGTATGCTAGGAAATTCACATTTAGACTCTAAAACATATAATTATGCATCCAATTGACCTCAAGTTGGAAGTTAAAAAGAAGAATATTATTCCACCCAGGAAGACACTTAGTTTCCTTGATTATGATCATGCCACTGTACAACACACAAAGTAACAACAAATAAATGTGCTTCGGAGCTTTGTAGATTCGAATATTATGTTGTTTTATGACAAAAAATTGTATAGAATTTTACCTTTTGTGTAGCGGTCTTAAGCTGGGAAGAATAGGGGATTGGTGCAATCAGCTATGGTTAGTTATTGTTGCAATTATCTATTGTATAAGATGGTTTTCTTCACAAATATATCGAATACATAAATCTTGTTCGTCATTATTTCTATGCTACTGTGATTTGTTGCTAGGTGGTTGGTTCATCCTTATTTCAATGAAGAAACCCAATAAGAACCTACATGCATCATATTTCTCATTAATTTTTAGCCAATAGATCCTCCAAGGGGTTATTGTCATGTGCAAGCATCAAATTTCCAAACTTCTTTCTCAATCTATAACAAATATCAACCAAAACATGTGCAAATTGTGATCCTTCAAGATGTTCGACATAGCTAACATCCCAATGCTTGCAAAATGCCTTGATAAAACCCAAGTTAACAATATCTCCCTTGGACTACAATCATCTAAGTTCTCGCTCACAACAATGCTCAACCTATTCCATCATTGGCATATATCCCCCAATGTGGGGCATAAAACCAATCTAATGCATCATCTTCCAAAGAACACACAAACATTTTCATCATAACATCCTCATAGGAATAATTGAATATTGAAATGAATTCAATGAAAGATGTAACAAGTAGTACAACTTAATCAGCTTGTTCTGAGAAGTTTTGAATGTGCTTGTCCCAATATGGAACAAAGAATTGATTCAGATTCCCTAGTATACCCAAGAAATCTAATAGATTGAAGCATTGTTTAATCCGTGATTCTTCTATAAATTCCATACTCCTTAACTTCAATATTCAATGTGACAAACTGATATGGAATTTGAAAAACATATAACCATCCTACCTCATTTCAGTACGAGAGGAGTTGCCAAGTGAGGTTTAAAATGTCTTCAAGTATGTTGGATATAGAAAAAGGAGATGTCATTCACAACATGGAAATGGCTAAACAAGGGATCATTGTGGAGAATATTTATGTATAAATTGAGGAAAACTTCACATAGGTATGGTGAGATTTGACTTCGTACAAAGGAGTTTGTTTGCTAAGATTAATAGAGCTTTGGAAGCAAAGGAAAATGTGATGGCACTTCATGTACTTAATAGATTATACAAGGTGGATTGGGATTTCTCAAGATTGACCGATGGAGATGAACAACCTATGGAGATATTTCACTATTGGACGTGGAAATTTGGAGTGCCTGAATGGGACACCATCTAGAGTGAGTCATGGTTTTATAGTTGGAGAAAGTGGAGGAAAGCAAAGTGCAATAACTTTGAACTAGGAGAATCATAATTTTTTAAACAAGGGAATACGATGTGGAGCATCCATAAAGACTTCTAGATGCCCTGAAGATTTCTAGAATCCCAAAAATAGATACATACAGTTCAAAAAGGGTACCCACTCTCTATTTTAACTTGAAGTTTACACTAAGTTTAATTTGAAGTTTACTCTTGCTAAACAAAGCAGACTAACAACTTATAAAAAACAACAACATAATCACAGATTTGCTTCTTTTCTCAAGCACAGATCACAAGAATCTCACCCATGAAACCTCTTGACAAATCCCTATCATAGGTACCATCCCTACTATACATTTAAATATTCCTATAAGGTTTCAGCAAAACACTCTAATACCGTATAGAAATTAAACACAGGATACACAAATTTTGTGCTCTGTAAATTGTTTCTACGTGATATGCGAACAGTTTGAAATAAGTGCTACTCAAAACAACCACTATAAATTATGCGAAAATCTATCAACACAAACAGTTAGAGAATATAATGATAACACAACTAGGTCACTTTCAACCCTTGCTACTGCCTTTATTAACTATGGACATAAAAAAAATGCTACAGAAAAATAACCTTAAACTTCTAACTTCTAGACTCAAGACTCACTTAATGAATCCATACATATTCCCCCTCTCTTATAGCGTTAAGAAGGGTATACTAAGGTTTACAGGTTAGGTTTGCATGTGACTCAAACTCAGAAATAGAAATTGATTTATCCTAATTCAAACCCAAAAATAGAATTTACTAAAAACTAAACTCAAACCGAGTCTTTAACTGGCAGATGCAACTATGCATGCATGCCTCTAAGATTAACAGGTGGTGGCACATGCCTTGACTGAGGATAGCAGGCAGGAGCATGTCTACACCCTCTCCCTCTATAAAACAAGAGTGATGTGCCTCCTCCTCAAGAACTGTAATGCATCCTCTTTAGCATCTACGGTGCTAGCGAACTAGTGCCCATATCTGCTATTGTAGAAGATTGCCCAAGGTACAATTCACTAACACACAATCCCCTTCTCATCCTACACAAATTGTTATTTTGCCTTTTGTACAAGGGCTTGGGGATTCTCCATACATAGCTTTAATCTATGCTAATGGGTTTACCGGGGATGCTATCCATGAATGTATAAAGTGAAAGCATCCCTTGGGTTTAAAAACAATGTACATTTTAATTTTATTATATTTTTTTAATAACTTTGTATTTGAAAAAATTGATTTTGTTCTTGGACAATTGTTGATTATGCTTCAAATAAGAAATCAATTGTTTAGTGTTGAAGGGAGGAGACGACATTCTCACCAATTTGTTTATTTCTTGTTACCTTTTATGCAAGGTCTTCCATTACTTGAACCACCACTATACTGATAACATTTTTCCCCAAACCTTCCATCACTTCAAACATCTGGCCACTATAACTTGAACATGTAAATCTTAATTAGATAAACAATGATGAACTAATGCCGCATGCCCCAAAAACTTGTATAGCATGGTTTGGAAGAATGTCTTAAAAGTTTAAAACTATACTTGATTACATTAACCTGGCTGATAATTGGCTGATATGAGCAAAGGAAGTTTATCTACCATTCATATAAATGTGGGCCAAGTATGAATGGCACTATTGAATTCAATAAGAATTACCAACTTTCCGATCATAGAAAATTCAAAACCCTTTTCATTGACCCAAAAACTAACATGGTCTACCCCCCCCCCCCACTCCTCCTCATGATGTAACTCTTTGTTCCATCAGTAATATACGATACATTTCTCAAAATACAAAGGTATTCTATGAATAAAATTGTGCAAATGTGAGTGTTGATCAAATGACAAAGCAATTACCATGTTAACTGTTAAGGCAATTTCCTTGAAAAGCCGAATTTTGGATACAAAAAAACTGCAAACACACTACTTAAGAAGGAAAGGAAGGATTTAAAGATTATTTAAATGTAGCTTAAACGTCAAAGAAGGCTCACACAAAATGAACAATGAGATTATGTTATTTCTACAGAGTGTAGATATTTTTGTAATTTTTGATGTTCTCCCTTGCTACTAACATTACTAGATCCCATACCATTACATAGATGAAGATTTAAAACCAAAATTGAAAGAAAATTACAATAATCGATGTACAAACATCAAAATATTCTGATGTATGAAGCCAATATTTTAGACCATTTAATGCATCCTGCAAAGAGAGGAAAGAAAAATCCATCCATGATACAAATCATCAACTATGAAAGAAGTGTATTGTTATTAAGTTTTATTATAAGATGGATCCTTCCACATATTTAACTACATTAACAACCTTAATGCAAAAGAAAACAATACATGACAAACTGCAGCAAAAATATTTACATAAGTAATTTTACCCATTCTAAGATTCCTCATTCTTTTTTCCGAGGAAAACCTCATGGGATGAAAGAATGTACTGTTATTAAGTTTTATTATAATATGGATCCTTCCACATATTTAACTACAATAGCAACCTTAATGCAAAAGAAAAAAATACATGACAAACTACAGTAAAAATATTTACATAAGTGATTTTACCCATTCTCGGATTCTTCTTTCTTTTTTATGAGGAAAACCTTGTGGGATCCCCCCCTTATCCCCAAAATATCCAGACAGGGGCAACTCAATCTCCAGTCACAATAGTAGTTGGTAACCCAGAAAGATCCGGCCAGAATTGAACCTCAGCTCGACTAGAACTAGGGAACTCATGGTGAACTCCACCTTGAAATAGTCCATTCAAGCGAACTGAACTAACCCACTGGGCTACCCATTCCAATTCTTGTCTATGGTCATGTATAAGTAAATAATTGAATTCAGGGAAAGAATTCGATTATATGGAAATAGCCAGCGGTTCACTTCAGCTTGAATATAACAAAATGAGTGTAGGAAATATCATCTATCATAACCCAAAAGGTGTTTACATACCAGGTATTAAACTGCCACCTAACACCCTTACCACTTATGTACCAAAAGGCCCAGTCCTGCAATTCAACCAAATATAAATTAAATCATAAATGGCTTGAATGCTTAGAAAGCACTACCAAAGAATACATAATGTTAATGCTTATTAATATTCACTGTACTGATAATTAAATCATAAATGACAATTCTTAGCTTTATGGCAGTCTTTAAGGATATCTATGAAAATCCAACTATAAAACTTACAATCTCAAAGCAGAAGATGGAGGATATGGCATTCACAAAACTTAGACAAAAAACAATTCGAAGCTATGGTTTATTATAGTTATCCAAGTTTGTCACTGTGAAAACCAAGAGAATATTACAAACCCACGTAAGATAATGAATGCAGTTTAATAGAAGATAGTACCCCATGTCGAATTAATAATTTTATTGTATTACATAGTTGTCTAAGAGGGTAAACGGTCATAAAGAGTAGATGTATAGTATTCAATATTGCATAAATAAAGTGCATTACACCAAATGATATCCAGTTGATCATTTTATCTTGTTATTTATCCTATTTAGTGACTTAGTGTCTAAAATCTTATTGCCATTGTTATTAAAGCACATATCATCGAAAAGGGAGCATGCTTAAGAACTACATTTTCATGTGAGACAGTCATGAAATTGTATTAGGATCTCATGATTAGGATATCCTGACTGGGATGTCATGAATCATAATTAGTTGGGGTTTGAAGCAGTAGTATTGTTGAAGGTGTTATAAAGAGCCTAAACTTAAGAGAAATATGATTAACACATGATCACTATGTTATGATTGTACATGTCATAGCAATTGCAATCCATTAACCATATAACTCCTCACAAGAGTACAGAACATAGCAACACTCAAACAACTAAAACATTGAATGCGAGGAACATAAAGTAACAACAACAATCAAACCATGAACATAGGAAAATGCATGAATGCCACGTTGTTAGCTGATAAGTAGGAAAAATACAATAGCCTATAAGAAAATCCATCTCTCATTCATGCTCATAGCAGAAAATGAATACAATCTGATGCCTCTACCCAAATATTAATCAAAACCTGCATATAATGGTATCACAGACTAACCTTGATGGTGGAGGTTTATTTAAGTTTTAAACATTGTTTCTTTCACAGAAAAGCATTTATGATTTTAGTGTGTTCCCTATGGGGAGACTGCTAGATTTTCGCTAGAGGTTTTATCATGTAAAAGATGATGCATCCTTAATGAAAGACCATTGTGCTAGACACCTCCAATCTACGAAGGAAACAAATCTCATAGCCATTTGATGAAGATCACTCTGCAAACCCACTTGAGTGAATGGTATAAAAATACCACTTAAAATGAATTTACTGGGTTTTTTCTTATCCCCCAACCATTATGCTGGAAACCACCAATGATGGAGGAAACTAAAAAACAGAGCCATTCGATGAAGATCACTCTGCAAACCTACTTAAAATTAATGACATAAAAATACCACTTAAAAGAATGGCACAGAAATACCATTTAAAATGAATTTACTGGGTTTTTGCTTATCCCCCACTCACAAGTTATTAGAGATATATTCCTGGCCAGGAATGACCCCTAGATTCGCAATCTATGACCATACACACTTCAATAGGTTATGATATCCCCCACAGATGCCCACATATTTTTGTGCAACTTTATACTCTATTGTTCTTTTTTTATCAAGGAAATTTGCAAAAGATATTGAAATATTTCTAATGATATAATGGCCCCTCCTTTATTACACTGAAGCCATACTTGTGGTTCCTTTTCCCTTGGCACCACTTGTGTAAGGTATATATAAGCATTATGCTCCTTTCCAGTGTAGCACTTCATTACTCATTAAATAGAATCATAAAACTGTTACATTTTGATTTAGGCTCCACTTCAATCGAGTCCCTAACATGAACAAGTATGTGCAAAAAATGATAGTGCAATCATGTAAGGATTTCTCTTTTATTTTCATATAGATCCCATGAAAAGTTAGTGTTGTTGCCTCTTCTACCAACAAGCCTGTTGGTTTGAAAGGGTCACTACTTCATAAGTTTCTTATGTTTAATTATGTGTTATTTGTATACCCTCTTTTTCCTCATGATGAATTGACGACATGTTATATAGCTCTGTTTATCTTTGTTTTCCACATAGATACATTCCCTGCATCCTCGGTATGATAAGGGGGGAAAGTCAGGGATGTTCCCTCTCCAAAAGATATCTATGTTTTTTATCCAAATGGGATTCCAAGATGTCCCTTGGACCCCACAAGGGACACCATTAAAACTCAAGCTCCCTTCTTAGAGTGATGCTAACCTGGATTGTGTGCTATAGTGCTCCCTGTAATTAATTTACATCAAACAATTCTGGAAGATTTTTCCAAACGAGCACTTCAAATGGGTTGTTTATAATATTAGATGTGATTCAAGAAGTTAACATTCTCTACAAGGTGACTGACTCCCTCTAATACAAATTGCCACCTGAATCATGCATACCAATCTTACTAGCTCTGCACCTAGGATTACAACTCCTACCTTTGAATTAGCCCGTGAGTCTCTTCTCATCTGCCATAGCTAACCCAAGTATTAATGATCGTTCTTTTTGGGGCCTATTCTAACTATATTGACTCAATTTTCCTGGGCTGAGGAAAAACTAAAAATAAATAAAATCAAATAAAGAAATTACCAGGAGGAAGAACTTAAAAAATATTTCAAAACAACTCGGTAGGTAACCAGGTATAGTTATGAAATTTCAAATTCATTTACAAAGTCTGAAAGCACACATGCTCCCACTCAAATATGAGAAATGATCAACATTATAAAAATAGTAATAATAATGTCCTCTACGGTCCTTTCAGACCTACCTAGCTTGTAATCCAATCGATCGGTCACAATAATGCGGCAACATCTTTTGTTTGGGGTTTTGGACACTAAAAGTGATTTGATTTGATCACGTCACCACAAATCAAAGATAATAATTAAAAAATGCAATGTTCCATGTGTGCTACATTCACCATAAACTTGTCAACATGGTGAATAATTTTAGTAAAATTGGATTAAGGAGAGATTCATGGACATTTTTAAGTGATAAGGCCCAAAAAATATTACAACTCGGTGAGGGCTGCAGCATTGAAGGAAAGGTTGTTCGCTGACCAGGACGAATGTGAGATTCAACGTCTTGCAGCAAGTATAGTGTCTAGTCAATTAAAGAGAACCGAGATCAAATTGAATAAGTTTGGAGAGATTGAGTCTGTGTTGATGAAGTAATGTGAATAGGTTGAAAGGCAAAGGTATAGATTAACAACTGAACGTGTTCGTCTTATGTTAATTCATATTGGATTTGGTGGATCATCTACATTAGCTGCAGGACTTGTAACAGTATCTGCAATGAATAATAGGCCTGTAATGTAATCTTCTGTTCCATCAGCTCCCCATTCTGGTTGTGTCCCTTCATCTCATCCAGATATGCCTTTCATGGCTAACCATCTATGTTTTCATTTGGACCAAGTGGTGCAGGATCATATATTCTCTTGCTTACAATGCAGTCTTTTTCAACTGGAGTCCCTGGATCTTTTTCAATAAATGGTCCCACATCGACCATGGACATGATTGTATCTATTAAAAATTGTGTGTTGTAGGTTAGTTACCATCCCCAACAAATGTCATATTTTTATTTGGTAGTTGGAAACACGGTTCTTTTTGGGAATCTTTCTCAATGGATCCATTAGTCTCATCCACATGAAATTCTAGGATGACATCATTTCTAACTTGGAATTGTGTTTTTTACACTTATGCTAATGATTCTTCAAAAGCCTACTTCGATCCTAGCAAAAATTATAACATATTCACATCTAAATCAAATTGTCCTCAATTTCATCAACTTACAAATAATTGTTTATATTTTGGAGTTGATCCCATTTTTTATCTTCTAGAGTCAATCCCATTCTAATGGAGGTCTTCATTACGATCTGTATGCTAATTTAAATAAGACATTCAAAATGGTTGTTTAATATCCTCTAATGTTAATGCACCATTGCAACCAAACCCCAATACATTAAACAACACAATGTAATCCTATTGAATAGTATTAAAACCCTCCAGCTTGATCACAAATTACACATGACCCTTCAATGTATGCAACTCTCTATTCCTGTCATTTGACAACGAAATCATGAGAACCGATGTAAGAAAAAAACTACAACTAAAAAAATTAAATTTTAAAGAAAATATTCACCTAGAAACTTCAGTACGACTCTTTGCTTGTTCAACAATTTCTGACAGCTCCTGATAGCTTCTCTTTTCATTGAATAAATGTATTTTATGTGGACAAAGACCATATAAGGTGCATTGATAATGAGTCCATTGTGCTTCACGCTCCTATACCAGTATTTCTTAGATGTGAAGGTAGGAGGAAATATATAAAAGACAGTGAGCATTGCATTAGTACAATTTGTACCAGTTAACAGCCAAGATCTTCATAGTATTTTCCCATGAGGTTCAAATAATTCCATAGAGAACTAGAATAGAATGTAAATAAATACATACGTTGCGTTCAATAAGATTACCCCAACCTTTTCCCCTCATGACATAAAGAACAACAAACCTAAATATATCCAAAGGAAAATAGTACACCAGACTGTACAACCAAATAACTTCTGCCCAACCCCAACCAATAGGATGTTTAATTCAAAGTTGGCATAAAATGCAAGGAATTTTTCAATCTACAACTGGCATAGAAACAAGTAACACAAGATAGCAATCAGGTACTTGTGTAGATTATATGAGATTATAGAATTCAATTACATTCAAAGGACATAAATCCAGGAGAAACGTACTAGTGGTGGAAATATTTTCTTTGTCGCATGGAGAGATACAGAGAAACCACCATGGGTTCTTGTATCCCTTGTTGTCAATGTCTTGCATAATAATTTGGTAGGCTTCTTACTTTTCTTCATACCAAGATTATGGGCCAATAGTACGTCCTTATCATGCTACAAAAAATATCCATTAGTGAACTCACTACCACTTCATTTTCTTGTGACTACAACAACCTTCATGGGCTGGACCAGCATTGGAACTCCAAAAAACAGACCTGTGTTGACGATGTTGTCGACCCTGAGAATATCAATGTGGTACCCAAATCAAGTCCATTCACCAATGTGAGAGTAACAAAAATAGTAATGAAGGTACCCAACTCCTCCAATGATCCATTCACCTCTTCCCATATTGCTTTACAGTACATATTGCTCTTGAATTTTACCCAAAATCATTTGTAACTTGGCTTCAAGAATTTTGATGGGTGCTCACAGTCATTTCTGACAAAGAATTGTCTAATCTGCCACTTTCTTGAAAATTTGTATCATAACCCAATGGATTTTTCTGGACTTCCAGTGGCATATCTGCAAAACCTATTCAACTACTAATCTCGAGAATACAGATTCTCAAACTGGGAAGCCTTCCCAAGTCATATCATGTTTTCTTTGGATTTTCTATCAAGAACAACAGACACAAAATTTCTGCCTACTGCTAATATTTTCTGGGCAATGTTGAAGACATGCTAGATAACACCAAGCAGTCTGCTGACCAAAGTAGTGGCTAGCCTTTGTAATTGGCTCAAGCTCAGCAACCATTCTAGAAAATGATCCTGACGATCTAGACTATTAGGTTTATTTGCATTTTGCATAGGATTTTTCAAAAGTTCTTGAGATATACCAATAGTCGGAGCTTAAATGTTTGCTTTTTTGGGGCATATGACTGATTCGATAAATGTTTGGACTTAATCTCAGTGTAGCAACAAATGAAATATTATCCTTTTTTTGTATACTAATTCACTATGACTGAATTTGTTTATTTTCTTCAAACTAATTATATCCCTGATTGTCTTTATGAATTTTCTTCAAACTAATGTCCCTGCTTGTCTGTAGATTACAGCTTTTTAAATGTTCACATTGCAAACAATATAAAATATGCAATCTTCCACGAGACCTCCTTTGTTTGGTAATAGTTTTGTACATACAATGTTATATATGAATACTTTTTGTATATATAGTCTTTACGTTTCTTATCTGTGAAACCTTCAGATGGCATTTCTCGTATAGTTCTTGTTTCACATTTTGGGTAACTTAGCTTGAGAGTTGAGACTGTGTGGATGTAATCCCAAAATAACCGGTTGTTAGAATATCATCCATCATTTAAAACAGAGGACTATCTTTCAGTAGGAGTTATAACTTCAAACAGTTTGAGACTCTCGGAATTATTTGAAAGGCAACAATCTTTGGGCTACAGAAAGCAAAGCTGATGAAAAAAAAACAAACAAAGACAAAATGTAGATGCAATTTAAATTCCCATTCATTAGATGATGATGCAAAGAGAAAGGGTAGTTAGGAAAAAAAGGCATTAGATGTCTTATCACACACATGTTTAAATTTGGTAATTAATACCATAACAATAAGATGATAAAAAAGTTGTAAAGTAAACACTACCTGAGGCACAATTTGAGTAGAACGTCTATGAGATCAATAGCAGAATGCACTGGTGTGGGGAAAACACATCATGATACTCCTTGTTCTACACCATATTCCCACATTCAAATTCATGTCCGCTTTCTTAGCTCTGGGTTTCTTTTTTTCTGTTCACCATGCTTCACACCTGTGTTCATCCTCACCCAAATAAAAAACATAGATGGACATTCCCTCCAAAAGCTGTTTTCCCCACTTCCATAATCTCAATGGTCCAACCGGGGCATCAATCAAGATCTTCAACTTCCACAGTCGTGAGAACCCACAAAGGTTCCAGAATTTGAGAACAAGCAAGAAGGGGAATTCCTGACCTGCATCACTTTAGGATGGTCGATTTCTATTTTTCACATCCTCCTGTTTTCAGACAAACATTCGGATGCCTGATTATCGGCTCGTGAGTCCCAAATCTCTCTAAGGCATTGACAAACATTCGGATGCCTGATTATCGGCTCGTGAGTCCCAAATCTCTCTAAGGCATTGAATGGTTTCATTTAATGTTCTATGCTTTACAGAAATGAGAAGTTCGAAGGTGTTGTTGTATTTGAATGGATCGTTGTTTCATTGTTATTTTGTTAATCTTTAATTTTTTAATGATCAATGATTGTGTTTTATTGTAATGAATTTTCAAATATGATCTACATTGAAAATTTGTTTACTTCCGCACTCGTGACTCCAATATTTAGGTCCCCTGTCACACATGCACCTGTTCCTGCACCCTTGAACTGTCTATCTAAGGAGCCGACCATTATGGAAAAAAGTGGGACACGTAAGCATTAAAGGAATCGCAGATGGATTAGAATGTTTTTTGAGTTTATTTTTTTCTGTGAAAATTACCAATTAACTGGAGTTGGCCATTATGCAAAAAAACTTGAAAAGGTAAATATTAAAGGAATCATAATGGATTTTATAAAGTCAGGAAGATTTTAGCCTTTTATAAATGCAACAAATGTATTTTTGGAAAAACATTCTGCAGAGGGAATCTCTTTAAATTTTTAAAGATAGCCTCGATTTAGTAAAATTTTATATGCACTAAAGTTAGAAATACAATTTATGTTTTCAACTTTCTAGACTTTTTAATTCATGGATAAGATACACCCTCCCACACATGACACATTTCCAATCATATTTGATATCAAGAAAGCAGCAATGGTAATTTGCTAAATTAATTACGTCAGTGGTTTCCCACCATTTTGATTCCTTTTGTTGTGACAAATAGAAGGTGACGTATTTGCGATTGTGTTGAATCCTATATCTTTATGGCCCAGACTGAAAGGTGTTGCAAGCAAGCAGAGAAGGAATTCTACAGATGTCATCCCTAAAGTTACAAATTCTGTTGGGAACAATTTTGAAGATAAACTTTTGTATGAAGGTGATGGTAGCATTGATGATTTATACACCTCATGTGGTTATGCTGAGATGGTGGTTTTGAATGATATCTCACACCTAGAACTAGTTGAGGACACTTGTTGGGATGCAGACACTGAAAGAGATGACTTCGAGTGGCCCAATGTAAATTACAATGTCTGTATGGAACAAGTAGGCAACACGCTTTATTCAGCTTTAGTGGCTTCATACCTAGAAGCTACTCTTTCCATGACTGTATGAATGAAAAAAAGAAGGTATATATAGGGCATCCCAAGGAGATACCCTTGCATAACCCAATCAACCAAAAGCACTAAAGAATCCAGAAACCTACCTATTGAAAGGAAAATCCTTAGATACCAAGAAAAACTCACTACTAAAAAGGAATTGATGCATATTGTAGGGTTTATGAGGCTCACCATTTATCGATAGTTATATAGAAAGTGTAAAATATGGTGAGGAGAAAGAAGAATATGGAGTTGATTGAAGGATCCTCCATATTTTTTTCCCTTACCCACAAAACACTGAAGGTCATCACTTGGTCTTTAAGCATCATTGGATATTCAATGGTCACTCAAAGACATGATTGCAAATATCGTGAGGGACACATGCATCCTCAAAATTAGATGGATTAGACCCTGGTTTAGATGGATCTATCTAGTTTCCAGACTCAATAATTTATGCACGTGTTGCACCATCATAGTCAATGCACTGTTACAGGTGTAAATATATTTAAAGGATCATCCCAACTTCCTTGGACCATCCAAACCTTTCTTTCATCCTAATTGTGACTACGTGTAGCATGTTTTTAAAGCTTAAATGGGTCATGTAGTAGGCTAAATATGTATAAAGACATTAGAAATGGAATATAATGCCTTAGTATTTCTTTCTTCAAGTCATCAATGGAAATAACGAAAAGAAGGATGTTTAGGACACATACACAATATAATATTAAAATCGGAACAATGACCTTACTGGGCATCACCTACAGCTGACAAACGCACAGGTTTCCCTCATCACAGTTCACTAGAAGCTGTGAAGCAGATCAATGAACTAAAAGGTGTCATGTGCAACAAGAATATGGAGATGGTGTTCCAGAACATGGTTGATCATGCCATCATCATGAAACACATCAATAGATCACCTACTAAGACTATGTTATGTCATCCATCAAAGCACCTTGAAGAGACCTTATCCAATAGCTACTAGCAACATCAAATCAATCAAAGGAGGCCAATGCCATGTACTACAGTGCATCTGATATCTCACCCCACATAATGCATGGGCGTCCGCTTGCATTTCTCATCACATTTTAGCAGGAGTTACATGTCCTACTAGATGGCCTTTGTGACGATTATTTGAGCATTTCTTCATGATGGTATCATTGATATGTATAGAGGGATTATGTTTCTTAATCTATGTTTCATTGATGGAATACCCTAGTATTGGGTCATATACTCTGTCAATTCAATCTTATTCTTCCAGATATTATTTATAAGACAATATTATGATCAGTTTTTCATGTTGTTTTATAACAGAAAACTAAGAGAAATTTGATCCTAGGTATGCCCTAGAATTTAACTCCATTTGTATTTACTTCATCCATCTTCCGTTGGGTTAAATTATAAGTTGTTTTAAGAGTGGTTTGTTGGTCCAATTGACATCAAAAGGACACTTTCATAACAACGAATTAAGTTTGTTAAAGATCTGGTATATTTCTGGGATAATGACTAACTCATAGATACAATTAATTCCCCCTGTCCTCCCTTATCATAAAGGTTCCTAGAGCCAATTTGTAATCTACTTTTAATTATCAAGATAGTTGTTTAGCTAGGCCAGATTGCTAACATAGAAGTGTATATCGTTATCTTTGTGTGTAAATGAGTACACCATCATGTATAACATAGCCATCAAGAAGTGGTGTCCTAATTATTAAAGAATCTCATATTCATAGCATGATGTTCTAGGGATTTTCCCAGTATGGGAATACTGAGTATCTTTTACTCCAGCAGACCTGAAGCGAATGGTAGCTAGCGAATAATAACAATATTCAGTAGTTAAAGGATAACATTCCTGGAAGACTTGGAAACCTTGTAGCTGACTTTGGGATGTAACAATATCACTTTTGTGACAAGTATAAGGTCAACCTTTAAGGAGTCACACGTTTACAAAACTACTCTGCATTATTTATCAAGTCATGTAGAGAATTCAAATAAACTTTCCATTCGATTTCTACGGGATTTTCTTCTAAGTCTTGAATACTTTTGTAGAAATTGGAACCTCTAAGGGTTCTAACCAACTTCAAATCTCATTAACTGAAATTCCAATAGAATTTCTTTGTCACATGAAAATTTATGTAACTCATCACAACATTAATAAAAAAATTCAATATCTTCCTTATACTCTTATGACTCACATGGGATGGCATTGGGAGAGTAATTTCCTCTCAATATGTGGAAGAAATTGGTGGGATACCCAACTTGTCAAAGTAAAGAAGAATTGTGTAACTTTGGTTTGTATATATGCTCTGTGTTTTCATAGAAAAATTCCCTCCAGAAGAGTCATAAACTAAAAGAAATTTTCATGAACTATTAAATCATGTCGACTTGTAATAGCAATTTGTATTAAATATTTTCACCTTTCAAGAGAGATAAAGGCCTATTTTCTGAAAATGACCTTTCAAAAATTGATCGAAATTTGAAAAGAAAAATAAAATTGCAATGAGATACATCTAAGAGTTCCCCATCAGAAATCCCAGCCTCTTTTCAAGAACTATTGGAACCCTGTTATCCAACCGGAGTAGAATCCATTCAAGACAGTGACCAACAAACATAAAAATCAGAGGTCCAATCCCACAACACCCAAATACAACCTAGGAAATACTGGCCAAGGCATGATCTAATAACTTTAAGGCTAAGAAAATCTAGTCGATTTGTAGAGTTTATTGTAGCAAAGGGAACAGAAGAAGACCCAGTTCAATAAATAGTCTAGGAATCCAAATAGGCTTCTCTAGTCGAGGTATATAGGGACCTACCTTTGGAAAAAGAGGCAACCCAATATTAGGAGATTCCTTAGCGTGTTCCAACTGCACCTTTTGTATCTCCTACATATGTTGGAGCATTGAAGAAACATTTACAGTTTTCTCCTCCCCTTACAAGGGGAAAGAAGGTAATTCAGGACTGAAGAGAAAAAGAAACTAATTCAAAAATTAATTTGCACACGCAGAGAACCTTGCACTCCCTCTTCCGAGGGCGGGATTCGCCTATTTGGCTCAGATTTTTATGTATTTCGAGGTTATTTTTTTGTCTGGATAGTTTATAAAACTTGACAGTTGCATCCATCATAGAAATCAAGTAGTTAGTAAGTGTAATACACATTATGTGGTTTCTTTATTGACAGAAATCAAAATTTTGGTTCCTCTGCTACAAAATTTTAAAAATTCAGTATCGATATGTTGACCGGTTCAACCACAACCTTTTATATAGAATATAAATCCAATAATTTCTGTTTAGAAAAAAGCAGGCATTCATTCAGTCTATATCTAATGACATAAATCCTGACCTAAAGAGAACCCACGACCAGATGAAGGCACTAACCAGGGAAAAGCCATGTGGATGCCATCCAACCCTCTAGAAATTGACACAGTTGAGTACGAAAGTGGTGTACAAGAATTTATATTGAAAGGAATTTGATGGCGCAACCTCAGAATCCTTAATATTTTGTATGGAAATTCCCAGGGTTATAAATGCACACTTTTTTCTGGAACAACCACATTCAAACGAATCCCTAATCAATGAAACTCTGGCTACATCACACCACCAAGGCAATTCTGTGTAACTTCAACCCTAATCTGGATAAATTCCACAGATCAACTCAATTTCGAGAGCTACCAACAATTTACAAGTGCTGAGACGAACGATTCTCTTTCTCATTTATATTTTTAAATGCCATTCCTCGGTCATCAATGATTTGGTGTTCTCCTCAAGTTGTGATATTGGATCACAGTTCTAATCTGAGCATTATTCAAATGGTACACCTATGATCTAACTTGAGAATCTCCACACACAAAAAAGACTCTTTCATCCCTTAGTATCTTCCTCCTCCCTTCAGAGATCGGTCGATCATCCTTGCATCAACCCCCTCTTGGAAGGATAAGGAAGTTGAGGAGGGATTAAGGCAGTCAGACTTGCATATTGGGGCATAGGTTTTGTTCATTGTTGTTTTTGCATTTTTATTTTGTCTAAATTTTTATATTATATATTTATTTATTTATTTTTGTTTATTTTATATATTTGTCTTTTATATGATTTTTTTTAAGAAGACTAAACATTTTTCATTTTCAAATTTCTTAATTTGTCATCACTAAGTACTGAAATTGTAATTTTGGATTAATCATGATGATGGTAATGATGTTTTACCTAGTACATAAACCATGTTATTGACCTTGCAGTGTCTTGATCCTAGTCAGTTTGACCCTCATTATTCACACATGTGCCACTTCCCTTCCTTTTAGGACCATTGCAACTTATGACACAAAAATCCTGTTATAAAAAATTAGCATATCCCTAAGCTTAAACTTGTCCCCATTTCCCAAAGTATTATTGCAACTTAATTCATATGAGTTTCTTTTCATTTCTAAGTATATGCTTGATCCAAGTGAATATGCCCTTGAAACATTGTTAGAGGACATGATGAAACTAGGAGAGAAGATGAATACAAAGACGTTGTTTTCTTGACTAACAACTGAATATGTGATTTCCATGTGTAAAAGCTCCTTTAAATAACCATTTAAGATGTGATTCAGTCTAAATGTTGATAAAGAAGGAAAATCTCGTAGAAAAATGGGAAAGCAAATTCCATTGAAAAAGGGGAAAGTATATCAGTATTGTTAAATATATAATTATATATGCTTTATTTACAATGTCCGTTTAATTGACAAATTCAATATAATAATTATTAGTGCATTAAAAAAATTATGTTGTTTCAATGATGCAGGGTTAATCTTTCCAATGAGATTGAGACCCCATGTCACAAAATTTGAGTAAACTGGAGATACAAGGTGCTAAGAGATAATTGGAACATGGATCTCAATTTCATGCATTTGGCATCAAGGGAATCTACAAATGAAGAGAAATAATCATGCGTTAAGGTTGGTCAATAATATGCCACACAAATGATCTTTTGGGAGATGGTGTGACCATCAAAATGAATATAGTAGATGCCTTAGTGACATTCTCAAAGACTAGTCTTACTTTATTTTGAATCTAGGAATTGAACAATGCAATTGATATAGTAGATGGTGGGTTTGATTATATATTCATCTTTTTTATTGAGAATCCATATCAAGGATTTAATCATCAAAATTATAAAATATGAGTGGGAAGCCATCATAGTTGGAATGAGTACATGGAAAGAGACAGACATTTCCCTAATATCTTCAAAGCACTTAGATCAAGTCTCTCTCATTTAAGTGAGAAACTTATTTCTTAATGCGTAAATATAGAGCATGCAACTAGTGATCAAAGTTGGAAAGGACACTAGATTATGTATGTGGAATTGTCCACAACACAAAGAAGACAAACTTGTACCCTAAACATATATTAACCCTTGCATGCATAGCCTAACCCAAAGTATGGTCCAAAATGACGAGTCTACCCACCCATGACATGACACTTGTAACAAGTATACCCATTTCATTAATGTTGGTGTGAGGAATATTGATGAATTAGAGTGTTGAAGAAATGACAAAGATTATAGAGATAAAAATCACCCATAAAACTCACTCTTTCCTATCATCCTATAGTGATTATCATATCTCCATAAAAGACCATGATGAGAGGATCACATCTATTAAATGCACAAATATAGAAATCTACAGAACTTCTTGATTCCATAATATAAATCCCATGGTATATGATAACAATACATGCAAGGCCATCAACAATATATCATTATGAGAATCCCTCTCATGCACTTGAAATCCTTTGACAACTGAAAAAATTTAAAAAAAAAACACTTAAATAATAACACAACATAAGTCAAATATTAAACCATAAAGAATCATTTATACATGTCCAAAGAAATGTATCTATATTCAAAATTTGTCCAATTTTTCTAGAGACTACAAAGGAAGCAACATGAATATAAGTTTTTTTTCTACAATTCTATCAATTATACTAAGCAAGTCATCTATACTATAGATTGCATGGGACTGTGTATTGTTTTTGAATTTGAGTGTCACTTCTTCATTCACAATTGCATTCCTTCATATCCAATGTTGAGATGGATAGAGGTTCTTCTTTATCATGGGTTGAATCCTTCTGGATTAAATTACATATTCCTCATCACTTCATAAATATTCTTTTTCTTCTTTGATTCTTTTATTTGTTGGTTCATCATCTTCAACAGTGTGAGCATGATGTATTTTCTTGTTCGACTTCTTGTTGGAGGAGACTTTTCTTCTGGTACAATATATGGAGTAGTGTCCCTTCTCATCACATCTGTAACATCTAACACTGGATATATCTCTTCTAGGTTTTCTTTGTGATGATGATCATCCCTTTTTTTGTGATGATGGTCCTCCCTCTTGTTGTGATTTCTTCTGGTGTGAACTATGAGATCTTGATAATCAGTTTCTCCCATCTTCTCTTCTCTTGTTATGAGTAGAGATTCTTCTTGGGTGCATTCTTCCCAAAGTCTGTTGAAAGTGGCCAGCTTCTTTCTAGTACATATTCCTTGAATGAATGAATCCCATGATTTTCGGAGACCATTCATGGTGGTCATAACAATCTCTCCTTCTTCTACCTTTTCTTCAACTACTTCAAGTTGTTCCTTTATTTTAACAACCCTCATGAAGTAAGATTGTATGGTCTCTGAATTTTGTATCTTCACGTTCTTTAGTTGGGTCCTTAATGTCATCTTCTAATTGATATTCTTTCCTTCAAACAACTTCGTCAAAGCATCGAACACTTCCTTAGGGGTCTTCAAAGATGACACATGAGGGATGAGATGATCCTTAATAGAATCTACAATAATTCTTTTTTCCTTGACCAAGTTCTTCTTTTGGATAGCCTTAGCTTCATCTCCCTCTAGAGCTAGAAACTCCTCAATGATATACTTGTCCAAATATTTTTCTTCAAGGATCAGGGAGATCTCATACTTCCATGCTCGAAATTTGTTAGCTCCCCCAATCTTATCAACAAGCTAGGTGTGGTGAGTCATTTTGAAATGAGAACCTCAAATGAAAATAACAGAGATTTAGATCTTACCAATTTGAGATGCCCAACCTGGTTTTGGAGCTAGATGACCTAGGGTTTGTTAGAGAAACCCTAATTTTCCAAAGTAGGAATTTCAAACTTATGTTTGGACAAGAATATGCGCCTCCTTAAGGCGAGTACTCTAATGTACTCCTTTTTGCAAATTGATGAAGGAAGTCCCCAAAAGCTTGATGCCCTAGTTTTCTCTCGTCACAGGTGTCTGGGTCAAAAGTGAAAATTCTTCAAAATTGATTATGCTTCCTCCAAAAGATGTGCCCTCATAGGGTGAATTGGCCTATCCCTCTTTTTTTGATGATATGTGGAGAGAAGATCTTGAACTAGGAATCCCTAGTTCCTTCTCGTAGTGTCTCGCAGTAAAAAATTGAAAGTTATTCAAACTGAAATCTTTCTCCACCAAAATATGCGCCTCCTTGAGGAAGGTTAACTTAGTCCTCTTTTCTGGAAATATTGTGGAGAAAAATGTCGATTCTCGGAAGCGCTAGTTTTCCCAACTGCACAATGTCTTGTTTCGAAGTGGCTCTGATACCATGCTAGTTTTTCTACTTTAATTCAATTTTATTAGGATATTTATTAGAAAGAAGAACAAGCACAACAATACACAAGACACAAATATTTTCCTCGGAGAAACCATATAGGAGAAAACCCCGAAACATTCTTCAGAGTAGTTTCCTCACAAAGTACAATGTCAAACCAAGATAGAATACCCAGAGAAATATATCTTCTAAAACTTCTTCTTCTTCTAGCACAGGTGCACAAGTATCTCTCTCTTTCTTTAGCGAAATTGAGAGTGAGTGATTGCGTGTTAAGTGAGGGAGGGAACCTCCCTATTTATATTCTTCACTTGTGTGACTCACTTAACTAACTAGTTCAGCCAGGATATCTAATTAAGGTTGACCTACCTAGGAAGACTCAAAAATGTTTTTTATATTATTTCATCAAGGGACTAGTGCCCGACTTACAATGAAGGTTTTACCTCAATGACCAAACATAATAATGACATCCCAAATGAAGGAAAACCATATATGATGGAGGTACAACAAAATACAATAATAATATCTAACATAATATCCTTCGAAGTTACATTTATAACAACAATAGGGCCCTTTACGGCACAAGGCGAAGCATGCATTGGTACTTCATGTTTTTTTGTTTGAAATTTTTATTAGACGTTTGTAGGCCATAAGGACACAATTTTGAGTAGTGCCAACCATTTATGGAAGAAGAGAAATCAAGTGTATAAGTGTAGGGGATTTGTACTATCTGCTTAAGGCCCATGCATTATGCATTTATTTTATTTTATTTTTCCATTTTGAGGATGCTCACATGTTTATAACCAATAGGATTTTAGTGCTCCTGAGTTGCACTTTCAAAATTCCCAAGAACAATGCAAATGGATTGAGAAATATGTCAAAATGATATGTAATTCTTGATATGAGGGAATGCAAGTGACATAGATCAACTCAGGAGTCAAAAGGTGATCAATTATTAGTATAACAGGGCTCACCTTCAACATTCTATATCTTAACTAGTGGTTGATGTTTTGGGGGAAATGACAACGAATCCTACCTAGAACAAGAAATTTTTTCCCTTGGTGCAACTAGGTGCAACATGTTCAACACCACCCTTAGCCATCAAGGCACTCCAATTCAAAATTTCTTCTTCATTTTCCAATTGGATAACCTTGTTTGAACCACAAGTTGTTTTATAAAAGCAACACTTAGATTTCATATACACAACAAATGATGACTATTGGCATTGCAAGAGATACAATAATAAGAGAAATCCATATAAATTCATAAGCATGCTTATGCATAAAAAAACAATAAGTAAATTATTTTACAAAATTGACTAGTTCACGAATAAATACATGAAATAGAATTAACAACACATAATAGAGAATAATACTCCGTGAGATTCCATTTGCATATACAATAAAATAGATGTCCATTCAATATATTTATTCCATTAATAATTGTTAAGTAGAGATCAATTGATTAAGATTTGTTACACTTCCATATCAGATTGATCTTGAACTTCATCTAAGTCAACATGTGAGTCATGAAGATCAAAATTTGTATCCAGCCCTACAAAACCATTCTAAGGATTTTCCAAAACAGCAATCACAACATCTAGTGCTAATTCATCAACAATATGTTCATCATCATCGAGATGTGAGTCAATGACTGTTTGGTCAACTTGATTCACTCATTCATCTAAGTACACTTATTCCTCCAACTCTATAGCTACATATTCTTCATATTGATCATGAACATATTTATCTTCAAGCAAAGTATACTTTATAGGTCATCTTCTTAGATCAAATCTAACAACAAATCACCAACCTGCTCTACCTAATACCTATGAAAAAAACCCATGCTCACATTGATTTGGAAGTACATAGGTCTCTATATTTGGATCATACTTATTGGTATTAATCATGGTAAATCTATTTTCATAATCAATAACCGTCCTTTCATCACCTTGCAACAACAATATGTACCACCTCACCTTAAAGAGAACCACTTTGAAGGATTTAAAGTCTATATTCAACATGTCTTCCAAATATTCCTAGTACCTCAAATTTGATGTGACCAGATAGATGTCTATAACACCTGTGGGAAATATTAGTAACCTAAAAATTTGTATTTATCCCACTATCAAATTCTTTCCTCCTATCATCCAACTGTTTGGTGCGATATTTTCTACCATTACGCCACATATATTATAATGTATCACCTGCATGCTCAACATGTTATAAATGGATTATCAGGAATTGGTAACGTTATGTATAAAATACTTTGGGGAAAAAAACAATGTAAAAAAATGAAAGTTAAATATTGCTTACATTTCTATCTTTTACACCATGTGCCATATGAATTTCTTGTTGGGTCAAATCTATATCATGAACCAAATAATCTTTTTTTATCAACTATGCCATCCTATTCCATGAAAAGGCATCATAAACTTGCTGATGTCATTCTATATATCTCTTCATCTATTCAAGATTGTTTTCAATGTATAAATGAGTTTCATCCCCATGGAAAGTCGAATTGCGGCTCTACGAACAGGTCTCATTCAAGGGAAAGCTCTCAGTTTTTCACATGTTCGTTGGAAGGGTAACAAGATGGTGGATTACTTGGCTAACATGGGGGTTGGTACGTGTTAGCCTTTTAGAGCTCGGACATGACCGCTCGATCCCGGTGTCAAGATCGTATCTCTAGAGACTGTACTAGTGTCCAAATGGAAGGTCGGAATAATTATTAATGCAGGCTTATATTCTCTCTAAGCACGTGGCACTTGATAGGTGTAATCTTTGATTTATTATTCTGACCAGATGCGTGTTTTAAATATGATGGTTTGGGCATATTTTTTCATATATTTGACGAATGCTGGTACGCATATTGTACTGTGCTCTGAGGATCAGGTGAAAGGTATTAATGGTGATTCTGCTCTAAAGACTTGTGTGAGGGATTGTGTATTTAATTTGTGGATCATGTCCATCACGTCGCACCCCAATATGAGGTTCTATATTCTGGTGCAGGGTGGCGAAACTCTCATTAGCTGCTTATCGAGTGTTCTTGTGTGTTATTACTGTGAGTGTTTTATTCATGGATCGACTAGTAATCTCTGGTTTATCAAGATGAGTGATAAAGGAAAGGGGAAAAGGGAGAATTATTTATCAGACTCTCCCAAGGTGGCATCATGTGCGCAACGTCAAGCTTTATGGGAGTCTCGAATGTTTGAATTAGAACTTCCCCAGGACATCCAGAATCGCATTACTGCAATTGAACATCGTCTTTGGGATGAACTTGACTCTCAAAAATTGAAAGAGGAATCTAAGAAGGCGCAGGAGTGGATTTTGGACCCTGGCCATACCGTGGGTCGCACGAGTATTTATGAAAAATCGGTTGCATTGTTCTAGGTAATGAAAAACTTGGTGGGTAGAGCTGAGTGGGATCGTCAGTCTCCTGATCTGGGAAATCCTTCCCCCGAGTCTTGGTAGTCTGCTATCTCTGAGTCGATTCATTTTGTGGAAGCTTCAGTTAAGCAGGTTGAAGATCAAGTTGATTTCTTGATTGCTTGCTTGGGTTTTCAATTTCCCGCTCCTTCAATTTTTGGTGTAGCAAAACCAGTTTGTCATGGTTCCTCTCAGAACTTTGGTCAGGATTTATCTTATATTCTGCTATAGTTTGAAGTTTGGGGCCGCTATCCCTTTGTTTCTGGTTCTTTTTCGAGGTTTCTAATGATCTTGATGGTGTTTCTTCACTTGCTTGGCATTATGTCTTATCTGCATAACTATGGTATGTTCTTAGGGACGGTGCCTTTTGAAACTTTATCAGTGTTATCAAATATAGTGATCTCTTGTTTTGGTTTGTATAGTCCAGCTTATGATGAGCTTGAAGCTTGGGTTTGTAATGATTGTAAGCGTTTTTTGATAATCTAGATTACCTCAAGCTGATGGATGATGCTTGAATGATTTGGTGCTGGTATGAAATATGAGCCTTTAGGGTTTCTAAAAATATTTTGGGTTTGAGTCTATGGGGTTTTGATTGTAATGTTGGGGGCTATTTTGACATTGACCGAGCTGTTTTAAAAAATGCTGGTCACTTTTCTTTAAGAATTGAGTCTATGGGCTGGGAAGTAAGGAAGAATTGTGTATGTGGGATGGGAAGTAAGGAAGTATGGAGTTAGGGAGGTCTAGTATTATTATTACCTTTCTGCATCAACTCTGTTAAAGATGGAAAAAGTTGATTTTGTACCTTGTAATTGGTTTTAGAAGGCTTTACTTCTTTTTATTAATGTGATTACTGTACTTACAAAAAAAAAATGAGTTTCATCCCACTCTATAATACCTAGAACAATCACAAAAGAAGATTTAGTTAACTAACCGAACTACATTCAAGCTTGTATGGAGATATTCAATACATTACAAGATTTTACCTTTCACTTTTCTCCATATACCTTTCCCCAACAACACCTCCCATTTAAATTCGTTGGTGGAATTGGAATCCCAAAGGAGTGGCACATTAATATCACCCACTGTTTGGGGTAAGTACTCAGTGGAATGATATAGAATGTAGACTTCAACCATTGAACCTTCTATATGTGGTATTTGTCTAACAAAGGCCTTGAATTCTTTCAAGTTCCTCTCCACCAACCACATTGAACTTATGTGTATGGGTCCACATATTTTAATCTCTTCCACTAAGTGTGTGAAGTAGTGTTTATGTGCATTGAAAAAGTATTTTCCTCCAACGCATTATTTGGGGAATTTCTCTTTTCCAATGCCTGATATCTTCTTTATGTATTTCTTTAGATGACAACCACCTGCAAGTGAAAAGAAATTTGTTGTGTCAACATCAAAATATATAAGGTAAGCAAATCAAGTATTGGCAGTGTATACACTCAATGATTCTACTACAATGTTTTATATACCTCATGTACTTGCCCAAATCATAAATTACTTTCTTTATGCTTTTTACAAATATATTAGGCATGGATAGAGGTAGAACATACTGTAATAAGGATGCAACATATATTACTAAAAATAAGGTATATATCATTACATATAATTTGAATAGAGATAAACATGAATTACTAGCAAATAATGGATATATCATAAGATAATCAAGATTGCAAAACCTCGAACCTTGATAAATGTATGCCAAATATGAATTTTAGCCCCACCAAAATAGCCTTTATTTGTTAATATATTACTTATGTTCGAAGCAAAATGAGTGGGGTATTATATCTTCCACACAACCTCTTTTAAATAGCGCTTTCTTGCTCTTTTAATAACCATGGAAGATTGGTGGAATTTCCACTACCATAGCAATGAGTGAAATGTTGCAATGAGTTGGATTCCCTAATGTCACTAATAACTTGAGCAATTTTTTTCTTGTTATTCCTCCCATCTATAAATTTCCATGAGCACGATGTGACATTCTCTCAAATATACATTGTTTCAAACAAATGAGCTACTTGTAGGTGCTCATAGTATGGAAACCGATTGAATTGGGTAGGGTATCATTTCAAACCTCGTGGAAGATGACCATGATGAACTTTGAGAAGTATCAAATAAAGAATAATTTTATTAATCAAGGTAAGTATGAAAATCTAAAACTAAATACAAGTGACAAAGAACCAAGTAAGTACAAAAAATTGCTTACCATGGATTTTCCTAAATGTTTTTTTCCATATTTCAGGCATCACTCTCTGTGGTTTTTCCCTGCTCTCTTCCTTCACATTAAAGTCTTTTTTTCAGTAATTCAATACTTAGGGTCCTTATGGAGAAAATGCCTAAAATCATTGAACATTTCCTTTCCTAAGATTCTTGAACATCTTGGTATTGTTCTTGGACCACATACATGACATGTATATTTTCCCTTTTTTTAATCCTTGCAAGTCATGGAATAGTGTTAATCTATATAATTCCAAAAATTATAAAAATAGGCTCAATAGTAAATGATACATAGAGATACATGGAGAGATTACATACCAAAAAAATGTGTAAGACTGAATGTATTGTGAATTGTCCATATAAATATTCCATGGAACTAAGATTTTTTTGGCCTATAGGTTTGGAGATGTCATACATCTTGATGCCGACGATGCTCAATATATACATCCATATCTTTAACTTGATGCTTACCGAGTAGTTTTTTTTCATAGCTGGAAATCTATATTTTATTTTAAAATATATGTCAATATGGACAAGCTTACCTAGTGGTTATTTGAAAAGAAACATACATAATCAATAAGTTGGTGTACATGCAATAATGAAAATAAAAAGGATTGATTATGTTAGGTTAACATTCTTCAAAATAACCACCTGGAAGAATTAATGCCAACATGATGTGCTCCCTTTTTATTGTCATCCACGAAGGAAGGTTATTGTTTATAACAAAAAATAGACAAATTGAGTAATTGGTTTTAATCTCTCAAAATGGATTGACAACATTGGCTGCCATTGAAAGTATAAAATTATGTGGTTCTTCTTTAAAAGTTGGCCATAATTCCTTAAAGCCTCTAAATGCAGAACCATCTCCAGGAATTTGCATGATGCCATCTTCTCTTCTCTGTCATGCATGGTAATCCATAAATTCTGCAATGCCTTTACACCTAAACAATCGTTGACAACATGGAATTATCAGGATATGGCGAAGAACTTTGGTGCATGGCATCTTATTTGTTTCCTAATCAATATGATATCTAATAATTCCACATTTCAGGAACTTGCTTTTTTATGCATGTTGTCTATAATATATAATAATATCATTAGGGCATGCATCAATTGTGTTATACTCCATTCCTAAATCTTTTACAACGACACACAATTCTTTGTATGTGTGAGGTAAAGTATTTGATCGTGGTAGAAGAGTATCACTAAAAAATCTACAAAAAAATTACAAATTAATGGAAAAATCGTAATTAGTGGTGTTAGCATCAGATCTGCTCCAGCAAAATTTCAGTTTCTGGCAGCATCCAAATGTCAAAGTGACCACTCAGTTTGAAGGGCCTTCTTGCAGCACACTGTGGTGGATACATGGAATCGTCACAAAGAGAGAAAGGACATGCTCCTCTTTTATGGAGAGCCTCTGATTTCTTGAAGTGGGCAAAGTTGTGTCCTTTTGAACCAGAACTTGGGCATGCATTGATGTGACTGGTCATAACTGGTCATGTCATGACTCATTCCTATGAGGTCGAGTTGCTCATTCTGGCACATCATTTCTACCAGACATTTACATGTCTTGATGGAGTGGACGTTCATGTGGACCTTGCGGCAACACGAGTTGAATCATATATTTCAGAAGGGGATATTTAGTGCCTGGCTCACTTGATGACAAGGAGCCTGTAGAGGTCAAGAGCCAAAGGTTTGAAGTACAAATTACTAATGAAATGCTTGTGCCAGTATATGATTTCCATCATCAGGCACATTGCCCCTCTTCTTGTGTAGCTTCATCTTTGCTTGGTGTTCATACACAATGCGGCATGGCTACTTCAATCCCAATGGATTGGCACATGCATTAACATTCTCAAAATTTTCCTAGTATTCTCAATGTCCTAGCAGGTCGTGGATTTAGCTGTATTGAGCACTTCCCATTGAAAAGAGTTTCAATAGGACCAAAATTCCAGGCTGAGATACCTGTTTGGAATGGCCCGCCAAAGCAGTCACAAACTCAAACCATAAATGAAGATTCACCCTATGACAATTATCTCTGGTTATAGAATGGCTACTGAGTGTGCTCGCAATGCTTTAGAGCAGCGGGTTTGGGACAAAAAGGCAAATGCAGAATCCTTCAGGTCTGACTTGATGAACATTGCAATGACCACACTCAATTCCAAAATCCTTTCACAAGACAAAGAACATTTCGCATCTTTGGCTGTTGATGCAGTTATGCATCTTAAGGGAAGTACAAACTTGGAATCAATACAAATCATCAAAAAAAGCAGGAGGGTCTTTAAAGGATTCATTTATGGACGAAGGGTTTTTTTTGGACAAGAAAATTGGTGTTGGCCAGCCAAAGTGTATTGAGAATGCAAACATTTTGGTGGCAAATACTGCTATGGATACTGATAAGATCAAAATTTATGGAGCTCGTGTACGGGTTGATTCAATGGAAAAAGTAGCAGATATTGAGACAGCAGAGAAAGAGAAAATGAAGAAGAAGGTGTAGAATATTATTGCACATGGAATTAATTGTTTTGTAAACAGATAGTTGATTTATAATTTTCCAGAAGAGTTGTTTACTGATGCTGGAATACTTGCCATTGAGCATGCTGATTTTGACGGAATTGAACGCTTAGCTCTTGTAACTGGGGAAGAAATTGCTTTAACCTTTGACAATCCAGAACCATTGGGATTAGGAGCCAACATGGATGTTGATCATGATGTCATTCAGAGGATGGAGCCAATCCAAAGTATTTTAGATACTGAGATAGAAGTTTCACGACGCTGAATTTCAGACTTTTTATCTGCACGCATAGCGTATGATTTGCTTCCTGAGTCAGGAAAGGTTGTGGCTTTGGATATTAGTTTGCCTGTGAAGCAAGATTTCCATGTACTTTATGAACAGGGTATTTATGTGGCCCCTTTATGGGATTGTAACAAGGGAGAGTTTGTAGGTATGCTCAGTGCTTCAGACTTTATAACAATCCTAAGAGAGCTTGGAAATTATGGAGCAATGCCTTCGGAGGAAGAGCTTGAGACACGTACAATTGTAGCTTGGAAAGATCAAAAGATGCTTATTAGGAGACAATCTAATCAGTCTGTGCCACCGTTTCAGAGACCTCTTGTATATGTAAGTCCTTATGTTGCACATAGAATTTTGCAAAATGAGGTTGCTACAGTGCCTGTCATATATTCTTCAAACACAAGATGGCTCATGTCCACAGCTATTGCACCTTGCATCGCTGTTGGAAATACTAAAATGTATATGCAGACATTTCAGACATGCTGCTAGTTTTATTCGTCTATATGGGATTTCAATCAGATTTCGAGCTATGCTACAAAATCGACTATGATGCCATTGGGATTTAGAGCAAATATTATAATGCCATTTTAGAGGCTCCAATTAAGGGTTTAGAGTTTTAGTTTGCTTGTGAAAGCAATTTTGTTTGTTGAAAGATGTCTTTTTTGTTTTACACTTGTATTAAAAAGCTGTTTAAAAGAGATTGACCTTCCTATTTTTGAGAAGGTTGGATCCTTAGAAATAGGATCTTATAGTTAGCTTAAACAAATAGATATTTAGTATTTAAGGAGAGTCTCTAGATGAGACAGGGGGGTTGGCATTTTTTGGAGTTATGAAGACCCAGTTTTGATCACTATCTGTATAACATAAAATACTCTACAGCTTCAATACAGGTTCTACCTTAAATGAGTATGATTATGATTTGTCTGTGTGTGTTATGAATTGTGTTTCTTATAATTTATCATGTATATGGTCCATTGAAATCCATTACAATGATTCTTATTTTGAAATACAATTATCCTTTATACTTTCAAAAAACAGAGGCAATTTCATTTCATGACTTTATGATCGTAGTTATTGAGATATTGGACCTTGTGTCTTGTTTTCTGTTATACAGTTCCTGTATGATTTCATGATTCTCTTATAGCTCTGATTGACATACCAGCCTAGTTCTTTAATAATTGTGTGATTTTCCAACAGCTTTGATTTCATACCAGCTTGGTTTTCATTTTGATTTTATTGATTTATTTTTTTGAAAAAGATTTCCTTAAGCTTGAACCCTTGTAGTCTAGGTTCAACTTTAGGGATAACAAGTAGCCTATATACTATAATTATAAATAAGAAAACAAACAATTACAATTACATATAGATAAATCTTGCAGACCTTTACAACTGTGTCATTCTCTTGTTTGAATACTATTCATTACCTTCAAGTCAACTATGAACAAAAGAGAAATTATAAGACTTGTCTTTGAGTCTTTGTATAAGGCTTTTTTTTCCTTACCAATAAGAGGTACATCATGAATATTTTCATAGATCTTGTCTGCATGTGCATTCTCATCCATGGAAACAAATGTGTCATGGATCAACCTATTTATCCCTTCATTCTCAATAATATTGTGGTCATTTTCTTCCCTTGTATCCACCTCAATATTATCACCCTCACCACATCCAATATAAATTGTAGCGCGTGAATTTCCAAGCATTGGTGTTCCTATCTATGGCAAAATAATTAGGGAAAAATATATCCAACTACTAGAGAAGTAGAAATAAATATTAATATTATTGAAAAATGAGAAAAAACATGTTTCTGATATCTTACCAAGGGATGATATTCTTTTCCACTTTCCAAGTGTCCATGCCATACCCAATTTTTCTTGGTTGTTTCCTTAACAACTCTCCGTCTTCTTATCCCTTTACACTGCGTACAAGGGGAATACCATTTCCCATCATCAATTATATATTCAATATCAATGTCTTGATTATGATCATATGTTTTATTGTGATTGCTTTTTTCATTGAATACATAAGCAATAACCACCTGTATAACAACATCTCATTCAGATCTACTAGCATATCGACAGATAGGGTTATCTAACATTGTTTTCTATCTCAGTAAAATACATTATTAATCCATTAGTACAGTAAGAACAAAGACAAATACATCATTAACAAAGTCAAAAGAAATTAATTCAGGGGATAATCTTATTAGTCCACAAGAAAATTTACCTCTAATTAGAGTTCTCCTCCCTCCAAAATCATTTGAAAATGTATTCTTTTGTTATGTCCTAATCTATTTTTTATCTCATGAAATTGAGAAAGAAAAAACCTAAATACGTTTGGTGGCATATCGCTTAAGTGACAACCGCCCAAAATTCCGTTTTTGGTTGACATGTTTAATCATACATC
>LPNX010700031.1:0-84938 GCA_001517045.1 Pseudotsuga menziesii | reverse complement strand
GGGGAATATCCGCGTATGTACGCGGTTATCGGGGAAAAAGCCGCGTATATCAATTTTCTTATGTTTTTAGGGATGATCAAGGTTACATCAAAAGACAAAAAGTGGTCCATAGGGGTTAATGACTCTGCAGCGGGACAGGGGAAGGCCATACAATGTGTGATTCACCTAGTGTGGTGAAATCCGCTATAACAATCACTCAAGTGACCCCACAAGGCGTCTCTTGAGAGATGCCATGAAATGTCGCTTAAGAAATGCCCTATGGAGTCGCTTAAGAAAGGTACAATTGAGAAGGTCTCTTAAGTGGAGTCAAGATGGATTTTTTTTAGAAAAACCCACCCATTTGATGTATTTTTTATGTTAAGAACTAATTTTTATCTTTAAATGTTGGTCTAAACATCGAATTTGGACCCCAAATGTAGCAATGGAGGTTTCCACTTTGATCAATAGGACATATAACCTTCTTAGCATTACCCCTAGACAACTATGACCATATGTATTTCTAAAACAAACAAAATCTATCAAGTTAAGAGACTTATTCACATCTTGTGGAACCCAACTCAAAATAATGAAAGGAATACCACCTACCTCAAACAAATCCCCTTTGGAATTCTCATTTTTTAACTCTTTTCTCTCCTTTGAGAGCACCATATGCATCAATCTCTTATTAATATCATTATTGTGAGGTGGAGACTTCTTCCCCTTGCCATTAAACCCTAGAGAAAATCCTAATTTTTGATACCAGATCATTTGCTGAAAAGGTTTTGGAAAATTGGGCCACCACATGGGCATATGTGTGGCACCTTGCATAACAAAATGGGACATCACAATATTATAGAATTTGAAGTTGGATTGAGTCCTCAATATCAAATTCTATGCTTTCAACCAAACCTTCCAAAAGATCAATATCTACCAACACCTTTGCCATATATCTATAGAAATAGTATTTAAATGATGGATCGACCAACATTGTCTTACCTAAGAAATTCTTGAGGTCTCAAAGAAAATTCTTAGTGTAGATATTCAGAGGTAATGACAAAAGCGTGATCCAAATGGGTACAAAAATTGACCTCTCTCTTCATGGGCCAAAACATGGATGTAAGAGATTCGTACTTAGGTGACAATCATCCCTCAATACCATCTCCCACTTATGATTTTAGTAGCATTCTCCTTCGCTTTGAATTTGAACTCTAACCATCCCTTGGACATGATGTTGAAGGAGGGAGTGTGACCAATAACAAGCTTGCATAACGCTATCATCCATTTTCATAGGTTTACCTCTATGATGTGTACCCCACAAAAATGTCCAATTAGGGTCTTACCTTCAAAATCCATGACTTGGTTGAACCAAAGATCATCACCCAAAGTCATTCAACTTTGAAACTTTATTTTTTTATCACTTTCTTCTGAGGCTTTTATGGAGGCCCGTTCATTTGCTCAGGATCCCAAACATCCAATTCACCATTGTGGACCAAACAACTGAGATCCAAGAATCTTGCTATAAAACCCTTGTCAAAACCATTTTTGACAACTACATCGAACACCGAGGATGACTGAAAATCCCAACAAGTTTTTGAAATAATAGTAGGAACCAACAGATGTAACCGATCGGAGGTAGAAGAAAGTAGTTTGATAGGAGTATTACCATAGTTAGAGACACAATCCCCTAACTACAGGCTCATCACAAGTTTTCCATTACTCACATTCAAGCATTTTGATTGCACCTCATCTACAATCATGCGATTTAGAGAAATTTTGAGATATCCCACATAGGAGTGATTTATGAGATTGGCAAACTCTTCCTGCACACTTCATAATTCCTCTCTATCTACCCCTATGTGTGGAGCAAATATTTCATATATTGAAAAAATTGTATCCCCGCCCTCACCATATTTTGGATGCCTAGAGACAACCCCATAACTCGCAACAACCCCTTCTACTAGAAGATGAGAGATTGAAAATGAAAAAAATATTATCCTCCTAAATCGTATCCACACTGTAATCAATCTACTTACCATTTACCTTGAAATGATTTAGGGTTTTTGCACGCCCAAGACTTCCCACAAAACCCATTTGGCCCTTCTCTAATATCTTCCCTATATGGATCTATTAAACATAAATGTTATTAAGGTGTTTGATGCAATTTCTAAAAAATAAATTTAAAAGGAAAAGTGTTCATTGTGATAAAGCCAAACTTTGACATGTAATTTTGAAATTGTATAAGGGCATTGCACATTTTCACATTGTTTAAAACACAAGTGTATAGAAATTTGAGCATTACCTCTTTGGTCGGTACATTATTTTCATTCCCTATATATTACCTCTTTGACTGGGCCTAATGGTTAAGATGTGTTTCCTCTTAGGAGGTCATAATTTCAAATCCTAGAGGTTGTAGGGTATGCACATCTCCATAGACTATAGACTTCAGGGATAATTTTAAGGGCGAAATTTAGGCCATGGGCTATTTTTAGGGGGTTTTCTCCAAAAAAAGATTCGCCATTTTGCAATTTTTTAAGCCATGTTTCACCCAATTTTGATGGGGTAAACGTTTTTCACCCTAAAAATCGACAATTTAATATATAAATGATATAAAATCCTTGAAAATTAATTTTTTTTTTGAAAAATATTGCCAAACATTTTATAGTTGGTGTTTTAAGAATTGGTAAGATTCACCAACATTTATACACTTTTAAATAAGTATGGTTCCTTAAAATCATCCCTGATAGACTTTAGCAGTCAAATCATTATGCATAGTGGGGTTCTTATATCACAAATAATGGGGTCTCATACATCAATTTAGTGTTTGGGAAGGCCATAACCTTAACATTAGATTACTACTACTACTACTGCTACTATTTTATTATTATGTATGTTTTTGCCATTCATGTATATTACTTGATTCATGGGAGGGTATATTGTATTCTATTAAGTATTTTAAAATTATTGCATAGTAGATAGTTTAGCCCCAACCTGTTTCAGAGGAATATTTACACATTCAAAGACAACTTTTATGATGATAATACAAAGAAAGATAAATAATTTAAGTGTTAATAATTTTTATGTGGATATTTACACATTCAAAGAAGATATTTATGATGATAATAGAAAGAAAAGATAAATAGATTAAGTGTTAATGATTTTTATCTTCCATGGGTGTAGTTTAATATTCACACACAATGTGTATTAACATGAAAATGTAACCTTCCAATTGCTAAATCATTCATCTAATTCTTCATTAGTTTGGGGCAAGTTTGGGGGAATTTCCCCTAACATATCTAATACTGTGTCTCACAGATTGAGGCGAAGGAAATCAACCTTAGCCAAGGATAGGGATCAAGCAGTTATCGATGTGAATGCAAGAAGAAAAAAGTCCCTTAGGGGGTCTCTTAGAGCAAGATTAACCCTTTCCTAGGTTACCCTTGATTATTATGACCAAGTTTAATTGTAGAGAGCTAGGGTTCCCCCCTAAGAAGCAGGCCCTTAAAAGGATTATTGCGACTCAAAACCCATCCGTCATTGTATTACAAGAATCATTGGCATGTAGTGATATAATTGCTTCTGATTTGGAAAAGCTTTTTCCTAGGTGGTATTTCATTTGTTTGGATGCACAAGGGAGGTCTAGTGGGATTATATCTGGATGGGATTCCAGATTATATAATTGCACTAACTCATAGGATTTCCTTCCAGGTATGGGGATTGAATAATTTTCTTTGGAACTTGGGATGGAGGTTAAAATTATTAATATATATGATCCCTACTTGCAGAGGGGTATATACTGGGACATGTTCTTTCAATTTGGGTTGTTGGATTGTGGAAACCTAAAATGTAATAATCAGCAGGGATATTTAATTTTCACTTAGGGAGATAGAAGTATGGGTTCCCCACACTCACAGAGACTGTATGGCTAACTATTTTGTTAGGAATCTAGAGGAGAATAATCTCTATGACATCATTCCCATCAAGATTAAACCCTCTTGGAAGAACATGAGGATTGGTCCTGATAGGATAACAAAAATATTGGATAGGTTCCTTGTTAATGAAGCCTCTCTTCATGTAGTTGTAAATATTAAGTAGTGGGTTAGTATGATGGGTGATTCTAATCACTTCCTGTTTTATTAAATATTATATATGGTCATGAAAGACCTCCTAGCCCATACAAATTTAATTCAACATGCATGGAGAATGAAGGCTATGTGCAAATGATTAAAGATTCTTGGATAAGTTATGTTGGGAATAACAAAGTGTCTACCAACATTCAATTCCTCCATTCCAACACAAATATATCACATAGTCTACAGACAGAAGGAAGGGCCGGGAAGTTGATCTGATCACCACTAAATCCACTCTTTCCTCTCTATATGAGGATGATTTGGCTGGATTTAGGAGTGAGGTGCATAAAGACAAAATTATAGCTCTAGAGACCAGGAAAAGACATACTCTAGAGGAGAAAGAATCCATGTCGAGGCTAAAGAGAAGAGCTATCTGGCTTAAGAAGGGAGATGACATTACAAAATATTTCATAATATGGTAAAATCACATGAATAATGTTAATTCTATTAACATTATTTTCATATAGGATGGATCTACTATTGCTAGTTCTAGTCATATTGTAGAAGCTGGTGTCAATCATTTCAACATGTTATTTAATGAGGATGCTAGAGATTCAGTTGTTTATATGGTTGGGATGATCTCTTTCTTCCCATATTTCTTGGATTATGAAGACCAAGATGATATGTAGTAAGAGGTATCTATGGTTGAGATGAAAGATTACATACTCTTTGCAAAAAGATAAGATCCCAAGCCTTGATGGCTGGTTTGTTGAATTCTTTTCTTCTTTTCTAGATCTTTTTTAGAATGATTTGCTAAGAGTTATTGAGGAGTCTAGGACTAATGTAAGGATCGTAACTAATTTCAATGCAACTTTTAACGCTCTCATCCCCAAGAAAGACGATGTTGATTTCTTGGAGGAATTCAGACTCATATCTTTATGCAATTGTATATATAAGATTACTGCAAAGGAAATTGCTAGAAGGATTAGGGGAGTATTTTCCAACTCTATTACTCAGGAGCAATTTGCATTTTTAAATGGGATATAGATCCATGATGGTATATGAACTACACAAGAAGGTATGCACTCTATCAAGTTGAGGAATCTCCTTGCTATGGTTGTGAAAGTGGACTCGTCAAAGGCCTATGACAGAGTCATTTGGACTTATCTTAGACTAGCTTTGCTTCAAGAAGGTTTTCATGTTGATTTTGTTCTATCCAGAGTACAATTTGTCTCTTTTGTTGTATTGATCAATTGTGTTGCTTCACCTTTTTCTAGGCCTGGTATAGGCCTAAGACAGGGTTGTCCCCTTGATCCTTTATTATTCCTCTTGGTGGTATAAGGTCTTAACAGGATTATCTCATGTGCCAGGTCAATTGATTCCTTCAATGACATTATGATGGGAGGTACAATGAAGGTGACTCATTTCCTATTTGTTGATGACATATTGGTTTTCTATAATGGCTCAAAGAGGGAGGCTTCCAAGTTAAAATATCTCTTCACTTTTTTCTCTAGAGCTACTGGTATGATTTTCAATAAGAGGAAATCTACAGTTTCCTTTATAAATTTATCAGGGGCATCAATAGAATTGTTGTCTATTACTAACATTTGATGTTTTCTATTGGGAGGATCTATTACTGGCATTTGATGTTGTTGCAAACTGGTTAGTTTGGAGAGTGGGTTCAGGGAGAAATGTTAGGGTGGGATAGGATCCCTAGTAGAGTAGTATAGGAGCATACATGTTGCCTCAAAGAATGGTAAACTCGTTAAGGGAGAAAGGCATTGTCACTTGTTCATATTGTGCTCATTCACATCTAAGGTGTGGGGAATGTCCTCTGAGATTGCTCACATTCAATCGGTTTGGGGAGGGGTTGAACTTGAAGGAGTTCTTCATATCTGGGCACAAATAGATGCATATAAACTTACCATGCTATTCCTCTAGTTATATTATCTTGGGGTATATGTTTTTTGGGAACACGACAATTTTTTAGGATATTCTCATCCCTCATAGGATCTGTGCCACAAATGCTATGGTTATTTCAGATCACTTTCCACAAGTCACAAAGGATCATAATGCCAAAAGGATATATAGGCAGAAGTCATAGATAAAAGAAGAGGTTGGGGCTACTTTGATGGAGCTTATGAGGGTAATCCTCCCTTAAGAGAAGTTAAGGGTTTAATCTTCCAAAACGATGCCAGTTAATCAAAGTTTAAGGTTATTGTAAAACAAAATACAAATAATAAGGCTAAGTTAGAAGAAAAAATTGCATAATTATTACCACAAGAATTTTAAAAAAAATCCCAACTCCCCCGATTGACTTAAAAAAAAAAAGTTAAGCTTCTCAAAATCCTAAAAGCTGCATCTTTAACCCTCTTAAACATAAAATATATAATGTGAACATTTAGATTTGATTCCAATTAAAATTTGTCTCAAAACGTTGCTTGTTTAAAGCCAATTCAAAATTCCAGTCTCTGTTGTCACTGTGACCCCTTAAACCCTAAACCCTGAGAGAAGCTCTTGAACCCTCAGAACACTCTGCTGTCTTCGCCGCCGACATTTTGGCCTCTCAACTATCTACGGCGATATTCATCCAGTCACTCAGGCGTGCGGCCGCTTCGAATTTTGGCCTCTCAACAATCCAGTCACTCACTAACTCCTCCGGCAGCTTCCAGGTATTTTTTTTTTAATCCTTTGGGCTTCTTTATCTCAGCATTGATACGCTTAGATCTGCTATTTCAGCCTTGTAAAGATAATGGCTATTCAGCTCATATGGAAAAGATTGATAACCAACAAAGTCCCAGTTTCGCTTCTTGCGATTAATGCAAAACCTCAAATAGAAATCGCCAAATTCTGCACCGAAACAGCAACCCCATCCCAAAATCCACCATACAGCTGCGTTATCGCCGATTTCCTCACCAGCAAATGTGGTATGACAGAGAAAGATGTTTCAAAAATCTTAAAAAATCATAAGGGCTTGCTTCGTAAATCAAGCCAGAATTTGGAAGGACGTTTGGAGCTATTAAATGAATGTGGTTTGACCACCCCTGCTCAGATTCGAAGGGCGGTCAGTCGCAACCCTAGGGTTTTGTTCAATATATCCGAAACAGACCTACAGTCTAGGCTCAGCCTCCTTAGGTTTTTCCTGAATAAAGATGATATATGCAAACTCGTTATTACCGCTTCATTTATTTTAAATTACAGGGAGGATAAAGTTAGATCTGCAATTTTAGTCTTGCAAAGATTGGGTGTTGAGGGAGAAGCGTTATCAAAGTTAGTGATATCGCAGCCCCGTTTGCTCACGTCTACAGAGAAAACCGTTATTGAGTCATTTAAAGTGGCCGAGAGTTTGGGGTTGGAGAAGCGATCAAAGATATTTGGACATGCTTTGCGTGGTATATTGGGAATGGGGAAAGAAAAGATAGATCTAAAACTGCAGTATTTGGGCCTTTTAGGTTTCTCTAATAAACAAATTTCTGAAATAT
Source organism: Pseudotsuga menziesii (assembly GCA_001517045.1). Taxonomy (NCBI): domain Eukaryota; kingdom Viridiplantae; phylum Streptophyta; class Pinopsida; order Pinales; family Pinaceae; genus Pseudotsuga; species Pseudotsuga menziesii. The sequence goes on along the minus strand of LPNX010700031.1, from coordinate 77,410 downwards.
CCAGTCGGATGCCGTCTATTCTGGGACTTTCAGATGAAAAATTGAAGCGGAATATCGATTTTCTGGTCAAATCAGGGGAATTTTCATTGGATGATTTTGTTAGGTATCCAATTTTGTTGGCATTCAGCTTGGAGAAGTGGATAATTCCTCGATATAGAGTTCTAGAGGCATTGAAGAACATGAAAATGTTAAAAAAGAGGATTTCCCCAGTTATGATTGCAAATTTATCAGGAAAAAGATTTTTGCAAAACTATGCTGATCGGAATTCCGAAATCTCCTCAGCTCTGCGGGATATTTACTACGCAGGGAAAGCTGGAAGTGTTGATAATTGACAAGGAGGCATCTACTGAGTTTTGTTTCAGTCAAAAAGTTGTGAGCAACTTCTGTTTTCTGTTTTTATTTTTGAAGTTCCTTTTATGTGCAGCAACTTTAATGTTATTCTGTTTTTATTTCTAACGTTCCTTTTATGTGAGCAACCTTTAATGTTATTCTGTGTTTAAGTTTATAACAGTTTTATGACTTTCTTAATAAGAGGCAACTTATAATTGCCAACATTTCTTTATTTAGATTTTAAAACAACATTTCTTTATTTAGATTTTAAAACAAGAGCGATTTTTTTATTTAATATTTATGATGTTTTATATTTTGGTTAATATATTTCGACATAAATGTTGAAGTAAAAGTGTAAACATTGAAATGCATCATTGTAATCATAATGAAGCTTTTCATCCATCTTAAAAAAAATCACAAGAAAGTTGATAAAAAAATCACAAAAAAGTTGATGTATGATGGAATGAATAGGTTTAGTAAACATTGAAATGCATTAATGAAATTGTAAATTTTTTTTAGTAAACATTGAAAAGTATTAATGTTATTTTTTTTTATATAATTAAAGTTTGATTAATTGTTGAATTGTTTTGGTGCCATCGGATGTAGAATAAATAGTGAATGTCATTTTTTAACTCTGTCACCTATTGGAAACTTAGAGGGTACTAACTTTAAATAAAAAAATGTTGAATTGTTTTATAAATAGATGTTGGAAAAACTTTGTTTAAAAAAACATGACAACAAAGTTCACTAAAAATAAGTTTTTTTCTTTTTTTTAACAATTGTTTGGTTATAGGTTGAAGTGAGTTTAGTTTGTTTCTTATGAAACCATTGGCTAGTGAAGTAACTAAGTTTAACTTGCTTTTTATAAATTTGTCTTATCAAAAGGTAGTGAAACTAGTCAAGCCCATCATGAGTTAACTTAATTCAATCAAAGTATGAAAAAAATGATTCAAAAGACTTTAAATAAAATTTGAAAACAAAAACTTTGATTTAAAAGCTTAACAAAAGAGTATTCAAAATACTTTCACAATAATTTTTCCATTTATATTTATTGTTAGTAAATAATATTAATAAATTAAAAATGATCAATATAATAATAGTCAATAATATTAATAATGTTGTTCATAATCATCTTATTTCGTAACCATACACCTCTTATTATTCTTCATTGAATTCTATGAACTTATCCATTGAAAAATGTTCTAATGAGGTGCTGGAGACCCAACAACTATCCATTCAATAATAATGATATCCATTCTAAAGACTAAGCAATAAAAAATTTCAACATTTGCTTCCAACCTTATGTATCATTAGCGGAAATTGTATACCAAGATGACAAATAACAACCAAAGAAGTAAAAACAAAAATCATTGATATTCAAATATAGGAAGAATAATCTACCACTATTAATAAGAGTTGGGCTACACATTTACGACAAATCACATCCTTAATTGTAATTCACAGCATTCTCCATTCAAATGAGGGGATAAGTTTGTATATGTTTTGCAATGAGAGAAGTATGTGCTTAGAGGCAACTCTAAACTTCAGTAAAGTAACAATTCACCTACATAAATGTAAGAGACAACTGAAGGTGGTTTGTTTCAAATAAATCGATAAATCCATTTGTCTTTCTCATGACGATATCAAAAGTTTAATTATGCATTTAAAAGGTGTTTTCTAGTTGTGCAAAAGGACTTCAAAAATAAAAACCATATACATTAAAATTACTCATAGTGGCCTTTCTCAATGCCTACGACTATGAAATACCTAGAGTAATGTAACAAAGCCATGCAAGAAGCACTAGAAGGGTTGTAGTAAGAGTGACTTTGGTCCTCCTATGGCAAAGACAAATAAATGTATGTGGAAATTTTATCGTGTATGCTCTTATTGGATGATGTTCGAGCAAAAGATGCCCAAATTCATGCATGGATTGAAAACGAGTGACTGGCCCACTCAAGCTTTCTTCAATGCTATAGCCTTTGAAGAGGTGAGTGAACACAACCTACTGCTCAAGATAGCTCATGGTAGCATAGAAAATGCTGAAGCCATTGAATTCAAGTTTGCTAAGCACTACATAATAGTCTTTCAACCGTAATATCCTATGAAAGAAAGGCGAGCAATTATTTAGAAGTGCCTTAACCTTACTCCTTGCAAAGCTTCAAGAGATTAGTGGTGAGCTTGTGATGTGACCATGTCACTTGATGAGTTGAATGTCCCCCTGCATAAGATGGTAGAGGGAAAAACCCCTGGATTGGATGGATTTCCATGTGAATTTACAAATATACTTGGTCATTGTGGGGTTGGATTCACTCAAATTTTACCAATGAGCTCTTGTATCCAATTCCTGAGGACTCATTAAATTAGTCCTTAATATTGGTGACCTCGAGCTCTTTACCAACTAGAGGCCAATTACTTTGCTTAGCATGTGATACAAAATTCTGGCCAAGTCACTGGCTTTGAGGATCATGTACTTGCTACCAAATATTTTTGCCCTGAATTCACATGCTTCATCAAAGGACGTTACAATTTCGGCATCATTAATGTTTGGGAGGGTATGGAGTTGGCTATATCATTTGGCCTATATGTGTTGTTCATTAAATCCGACTTTGAGAAAGCTTATGATATAGTTTAGAAGTCTTTTATTTTGGCCATGCTTAAAGCACTAAGGTTTGGGCATTACTTTATTTGTAGTGTGGAAAGTATTTTGGTTGATGCCTCTGCTGGTCTTTCTATCAATTGAAGAGAAGATCAAGAAATGGATTGCCAAGTTGTTGGCAATGGCTCCCAAATCCTAGATCTACAATTAAATTTTGGTAGCTGCTCATGTGTACTATGTTAGGATTATAATCCTCCCTTGTCCAATTTGGTCATATGTCTAAATCAGGAGTCATGTCTAAATCGGGAGTCCTTTTAGTCTATTTTTAGTCACGAGCACCATTGGGTCCACTTGGCCTAATTGGGGCACATCTACCAGTTACTAAAGTGTGGGGAACACTAATTGAGGCCAACTGCCATTGATTACACTTGCATGCATCAGTTTAGGAGTCTCCTAGATCAATCCCTACAAATTAGGAGCCACTGGGAGTGCTGATACCAACCTCCATCAGTTGAGTTCAGTTGGTGACTAGTCAAGCTCAGTTAGGAGTCAGTTACATTCAGTTTTAATTCCCTACATTCAGTTCTACTCAGGTAGCGCTAGGATTGCATGGCTGCATGCAGGTGAGGAACATTTACTCACCTACCTCAGTCAGTTAGACTAGTTAACCCCGAATTAGACACTTGAGTTATGATTTAGAACTCTGATGAACTGTGATGAACTCCGATAATGATTTAGACAAGGTTAGTTAACGATCCAGTTAAGTAGAGTCAAACCAATTCGAATTTCCTCACATGGATTCGAATTAAATGAGGCTATTTAGCCATTGTACTTCGTTGTAATTAATTATCTAATTACTTTTGATTAATGAAAGCATTCACAGTTGCAAGCCATTTTTGCACTGTTTCATTCTTCAATTGCTGAGTAAATTGTATGATCTATCTTATGAGTTGTGTGTTGGTCCAAAGATCTATGTGCTCAATTTAATATAATATCAGAGCCTCGACAAGACAAGGCACTTCTCCTACTACATATTCATACTTGGATAAAAACAAAATTGAGCAAAATTGCTCCTTTCAGTACTACACCAGAAGTGGAGAATTTACCACTTAATATCCCAAGCAAAGGAATTGTTGATCAAGCTTGCTTGATCAACTAAGTTGGGTGTGAAGGAAATTCCAAAAGTGCAGACTATCGACCTTACTTTGTCTGTTTGATAGTGTGATTTACAGGTTTATCAATCTCCTTCACTGCATTCGCTACAACAACTCAGTCCTCTTTTTTTCATTCTAAATGGATCCTCCAATGGAGCTTCTCACTCCTTTAACTACCACTAGTGGAAGGAGGACATGGAGATACAGCTACGCTCCAAAAGACTCTTTAGAGTCAAAATGGAGACAGAGGCAGAGCAGGTTCATTATGTTGACAAAGAAAAGTACTGGAATAGGCTTAATGAAGCATATGGATGCTTGTGCATCTCAATCTCTCAAGATCTTCTCTTCCACATCAATGAATTGAAGACTCCCAAGCAGGTTTGGGATAAGCTTGCTTCCCTATTTGATAAGCAGGATGATCTGAGGATCTAGCCTGAGAATGAGTTGATTTCTCTTCATCCAGCAAATTTCAAATCACTAAATGACTTCTTCACCAAATTCAAGCATCTAGTGTTCCAGTTGAAGCTATGCAAGGTTGAGAAGGAGGATGATCAACTCATCCTTGTCATTCTCTCAAAACTTGGTGTAGACTACTTAGTTTTTGTATCAACATTTCATTCAGTGAAGCTCACTACTCCAAATTGGAGGATGCCTACTCTTAACTCCTTCATTGAATCTCTCTCTCAGGAGAATGAAAAGTTGATCCAAATGGAGATCATTCGATCTTCTAGAGATCAAGCACTGGTTGCAGGATGACCTAAGGTAGTGAATCATAAAGGGAAGCAAAAGGATGAGCCTTCTGTGGAGAAAGAGCTGTCAAATGAGCCTTCAGGTTTGAAGAGAAGCAAGAAGAATGGCAAAGGAAAGACACTATGTTCTTACTGTGGAAGGGGCTTTCATACAGAAAGCTCTTGTATGAGAAGAACAATTGATGAGATGGCTCTTCTTCTAAAGAAACATAACATTACTGTACCTGCTAGCACAAGGAAGGCTGACCATAGAGAAGAAACTGAAGAACATGAAGAGACATGCCATGCACTGAAGGCTAGCTGCATAAGAGCACATGTCTTCCTCATTGATTTTGGAGCTTCCAATCATATGGTTGCATCCAGAGAATCATTCTCTTCCTTGCAGTCTTTTGATGGTTCTAGTATTCAGATGAGTAATAACAGTCAGATTCGATCCAAAGGGAAGGGTTCTATCAAGCTTGAACATGGAAAGTTCAAAGATGTGCTTTATGTGCCCTCCTTAGCTACAAATATGTTATCAGTATACCAGATGACTCATATTGGCTCTCTAAAGCTAGCCTACATTTGGTCCTGACTCAATCGAGATTACAGATATCTCTACTGGGAACATCATAGCGAAGGGTGCTGCAAATCATGCCTCCAAGGCATATGAGTTCTCACACTTCATGCCATTTTCAGAACCAGTGCACTCTCAGCAGCCACTTGCAAGGGAAGGGAAAAACATCCCATCTACTTCTTTTGTAATTTCCACTAGTATTGCAGATCCAGTTGTATCAGTTTATGAGATTGAGATTCAGGGTGATTCAGATCCAGATCCAGTCCCTACTTCCAAATTGGAAGCTAGGGAGACGACTGGGAATCCGTCCGACACTCAGAATACTAAGAACCTTGCGCTATGTCATTCAATCTTACCTCCTTCAGAGAGATGCAACAAACTTCCTGTAAGATGCTACATGGAAAGGGCTCAGTCACACTGCATTCAAAAGAATAGAGTGGATCATACACCTCTTCATCTAGCAAGAGGGGAAGGTTACATTCCTCCTTCCTTCCATCATCATTTTGGGAGAATCCTTGGAGGAGTCTACATGCTAGGCCCCAGGATACCTGTGCACAGAACATCATGCATGCTGCTTCACTACATCATAGAGATTGCAACAACATATTTTCAAGTTTTTCAAACTTGAATCCTGATTTTATCTACTTAGTTAGAGGGGAGGATTTTTTCCCATGTGGTTTTTTCCCCATCTCCTTGTATTGAGCAGTTACTTTACTTTACTTGTTGTAATGGGTGACCTATGGTCTTAGTTACCAGGGCCCACAAATTGTTCGAGTTAGAATTCAGGGGGGTTGTTAGGGTTATAATCCTCCCTTGTCCAATTTGGTCATATGTCTAAATCAGGAGTCATGTTTAAATTGGGAGACATTTCAGTCTATTTTTAGTCACTAGCACCATTGGGTCCACTTGGCCTAATTGGGGCACATGTACCAGTTACTAAAGTGTTGGGAACACTGTTTGAGGCCAACTGCCACTTATTGCACTTACATGCATCAGTTTAGGAGCCTCCTAGATCAATCCCTACAAATTATGAGCCACTACGAGTGCCAATCAATCCATCAGTTTAGGAGCCACTAGATCAATCCATCAGTTGAGTTTACTTGGTGACTAGTCAAGCTCAGTTAGGAGTCAGTTACATTCAGTTCTAGTTCCCTACATTCAGTTCTACTCAGTTAGCGCTAGGTTTGCATGGTTGCATGCAGGTGAGGCGCATTTACTCACCTACCTCAGTCAGTTAGACTAGTTAACACCGAATTAGACACTTGAGTTGTGATTTAGATCTTCGATGAACTCTGATAATGATTTAGACAAGGCCAGTTAACCATTTAGTCAAGTAGAGTCAAACCAATTCGAATTTCCTCACATGGATTCAAATTGCATGAGGTTATTTAGCCATTGTACTTCATTGTAATTAATTATCTAATTACTTTTGATTAATGAAAGCATTCACAGTTGCAAGCCATTTTTGCACTGTTTCATTCTTCAATTGTTGAGTAAATTGTATGATCTATCTTGTGAGTTGTGTGTTGGTCCACAGATCTATGTGCTCAATTTAATACACTGCTCCTTTTGTTGGGTGTCTTCACTTGTGGCCTATTCTAAATCCCTTTGCTTCTTTCTTTGGGCTAAGATAGATACATGCAAGGGTTTTCTTTGAGTTCATTAGGAGACTTTTTGTATGTCAAGGGAATATGGGGATCTCACTATTATTAAAACTTAGCTCAAGCCTAGGCCTTATGTACCAATTAGATCATTAGATATGATGATGGAAGGAAGACTTGGAAGGTCCTTCTCGGGTTTTGGGTTGACCAAGGGGGTTCCTATGGGAAATTTCCCTATAAGGGGCTTCCCTTGGAGACTTTACTAGTCACCCCTATTTTAGTCAGAATACAAGATTCTTCTATGGTTAAAAGCATTTGAAAGGCATGGGAGATCATTAATCCATTTCTAGATTGGAATGAGCCAACTCTTCAATCCAACCTTTTAATCAACTCCCACTATCTATAATGGTATTTAATTATTTTCTTGTCAAAATATTCTTGCCTCGTGGGATATATCGAAAGGGATTTGCATAGTGAATGATTTGGTCAATACTCAAACTCAAACCTAGATTCCTTGCTTGATTTCAATCTTATGTTCAACCTGGCCTACTCATATAAATATGTTTTGGAGTCTATATAGTGTTTGAATCTTGACCACTTGCTATGAAGCTCAACCACCCCGTGATGAGAGCTTCTTGGAGATATTGGAAGTGGGTTAAGGCTACAACTTTCATGAAATACAAGTCATCCATGGGCTATAAGTGGCTTTGTTCAAAGCAATCCTTAGAAGGTTGACTAAACAAGCTTTGGAGATTGAAGTAAAAAACATAGAACTTGGATTTTCAAGTTTCATAGTATTTGAAAACTTGTTTTAGAATGTAAAAATAATCCTTCATGTAATGTATTTCCATGGGGATTTCTCCCCTTATATAAAATATTGACTTACCTAGGAATTCAAATTCCACAATGTCCTCATTGCAAATGCTTTGAAACCCTAAAGCATGTGTTTTGGTTATGCCCATTAGACAAATCTAGCTTGGCATGGGCAAAGTCTCTATGCTAAAAAAACTTCCTTGCTTCTTTACTAATTGAAGGGTTGTCTTGCTTGGTGATCAATGACCTCGGGATGTAGGTTTTTGTTATGTTTGGTTGCTTATTGGGGTTGAAGTTTTATTTTAGCTATGGAAAAAGAGGAATGCTGGTCTATTTGATTCTTTTATCACATCAAGGTTTCCTTGGTATGATGGAAGTATGATTTGTGCTAACCTATCCTTGCATATTGAGGTGCACTTTGATAAGGCGTACTTGGAGATGGAGCACCTATGAAAAATTCCAGACTATTAGCATGTTACCCGCTGCATTGAGTCATGTGGTCCTAGCCCAAAGCATGCCCTTGAACATGCACCTTCTCATCCTTCTTCCATAGGCTTTTAAGTGGGAAAACCTATGCATAGGTTTGTAGAATAGTCGTAGAGGGTCGTTAGTGTGCAAATAACCTCTCTGTTAGTGATCCATAAATTATCGTGGATATCCATTGTGTTAGACTAATTCCACATAATGATAAATAACCTAGAGTTGAAAGGAAAATAACTAGAGAAAAACAACACAACCACAAAAGAACACAAGATATATCCTGGAAAAACCCACTATGGGGAAAAACCCAGCTAGAAGTGAGGACTATGCCTTGCTCTTTTTTTCCTCCAATATGTAATGCAAATACAAAGAAAGTAGTGCTCAAAGTGAAGTTACCTTTGACATTGTGGTCTGCACGACCACTACAAGTTTTCCTACTTCCTTTGTTATCCTTTAATATCCGCTCCATTACTATTGCTTAGTTGTGGAACGATACAATAAAATCATGATAACGGAACACCATCTCCTCCTAATAGCTTGGTATTTAACATAGCCTAATAGATGTCTAGGTTTAGATTTAGGGTTTGTACATTTCTCAAATTCTGATTAGGGTTGGGGTTTTGGACCCTCTAAAATGTTCTTGAAAGTATACATGTGACTAACTCCACATGTGTGGGGAGTGAGAGCGAGTGTGAAATCCACTCAACAGTATGGTGGTCTACTGGATAGGTCAACTTGTGGGAGGCATAAATTCCTCATATGGATTTTGATTGAGGTGATTCTTGCAAAATTAGAAAGGTTTCAAAGTGCAGAACAACGTGTGGGGTGTGAGATATGCACATAAAATTTTGACCCCCCAAATAATAATTTAATCCCTCAAATTGACCTCAAAATATTTTGGACCACAAATTTGTAAAATAAGACCTACACCTAAAATGGGTCCTACAAACCAATTCAACCAATTTTTCCATACAAAAAGCACCAAAATAAATGAGAAATTATATATTGATCCATTTTAGATCATAACTTTGTAACGTCCCCTTCTATCAATTCAATTAAGACAGGGGACAATAACTAAATTTTGGGCCTCCAAATTCGTCCCAAATCCAAATTACAAATTGCATAACAAATAAAATACGTTTGCAGAGCATAAATAGACATACACAACAGAAAATGAATCGATCCACACACAATTACCATGCATATACAAGCATCAATTAAATACATTTCAAATTCAAATGCACAAGAATACTTATATTAAATAATGTTGATCCAAGAAAATGGTTGCATAAGAGCGATTTTCCACCCAAGCATAGGAACTTTGTCCAACAGATACTCTTTCTATTGAGAGGCCACCCCCAAGCTGGGCTATGAGGCCACATGGGAGAAGAAAACACTTACATGATTTTCTTTCTTAGCCCACAATATGATCTTCTCTCTATGCTTAGCCAAATGGTCATACAAATCTCTACAATTATCTCAAACAGCTTTCACAACCTTGGCTTCCACAATACCTTCCCCACACAACACCCTTCTTGGATCAAGGATTCCCTTCACCAATCCATGGATCTCTTGGGCCATCCCTCTTGTCGAGTTCTTCTAGTGTGTGCATAGAAGAAGGACAACCTGCTAAATGTCATTAGAGAACCACCTATAGCCTCAATTTGTGGCTTCTCCAACATCTTTGAGCAACATAACTCAAAGGGAAAGGGTCCCTATATTTCCCAGCCTCTCTAGTCACCTACAACCATCATTTTTCCTTCCAAATCTGTAGGTTTTTCTCTAAATTTCAATTTTCTAGGTTATTCACAGTCATGAACAACAATACAGAGCTTTGGGTAGTGTATATTTGCGCGAGAGTGTGTGAGAATGAGGGTTGACTCCAACATGTATGAGAAAATGGTGACAAGACAACTGCCATAACTTCTGACAGTAGAAGAAAGGACTCCTAGAAGCTACAGACTAACTTTTGGTAGCTGACAAAACTGTCAAAAAAGTGCAGTCAGTCCCATGCTTCAATAACTGCATGAGGTCACTTTTCCCACCAACCCCACACATCCATTCAATGATTGGAAAATAGTCAAAAATAAGATAATTGGCTTATTCAAGGCATATCACAGAATTTGGGTGAGTTCTAAAGTTGGCATTTGGCAGCAAGGATTTGGTCTGCCATGGGCCCTATTTCCTCTTCCCCTCCGGTGGAATCATAGCCCCTTTAGTTCTCTTTACATAGCCATTCTTGGACCATTATATTATTTATGTACATAATATTTACATACATTTCTAATTGACATGATAAGCCAAACAAAAAGTCCAAAAAATATATATATTTACATCATATATGATTATCCATTCATTAGTTGAGCCTTGAGCTCCACACTAGGAATCCATAGTAGCATATTTACATCATTTACATAATTTTGTTTGAGTATGTCCAAGTCAAAACTGAGGTTATTACTTCCTCCCCATTTTGGAAGGGTTTTGTCCCCAAAAGTTCTTACTAAATGAGGTGAGGAATTTTTTTTCTGTACCTTCTCCATGGGATACCATTTATCATTTCCTATAAGTTCTCCTTTCAACCCAATCTATGAGAGGTCATGGTGCCCCTGTCTAGTAGTTTAAGACTTCTTTTCGTGCAAACTATGTCTTTTAGTAACTATACTTGAGCACTAGGTGTTAAGTCCTCTATGGTAGGTATGACCTCCTCCTCCTCATGATCTAACATGGAAGGATAATAGAGTTCTAAATTTTCCACATTCACTACTGAGTAAATGCACATGTATGGGGGTAGACCGAGTTTGTAGGAATTATCTCCGAACTTCTCCAATACCTCAAAAGGGCCATACTGCAAAGCCTTGATCTTCTTACCAGGAATCTGAAGACTTTCCTTGTTCAGTTGTAACCAAATTCTATCCCCCACTTTGAATGATTTCTGAACTTTGTGTTGGTCATGTTTGGTCTTGTACTTTTCCCATGACATCGTCAATGTCTCCTATACTTGCAAATGGTTGTGCATGATATTATCAATGATTTTTTCTGCTTTTAAAGCTGCTTCACATGTGGTGTCTTTCTTCACTCCCCCTTCTTTCCCATATGCAACATCTAGAGGTGAAGGGGGAATATATCCAAATGGGACCTACCAATGGAAGTGTGGATTTCTCTATTATAGTATTGCTTAATTTATATAAGATTTCCATCCCAAGTCCTCTGATGCTTATGATTGTAACCCCTCAAAAGATGCATCAAACTCATATTTACTACTTCTATCTTCCCATGTGTATGTGGAAGGAATGTTATAAATCTCTTCAACTTAGTGTCAATCTTCTCCCAAAGTGTTATCTAAAAGGCACTGAGAAATCTGGTATCCTTGTTTGAGATGATGCTCCTTAGTATCCCAAAGTATACCCAGACGTTCTCAAAGAACATGTGCATTGCATCTTGTCCTTTGATGGTCTTTTTACAAGGCATAAGAATGTATATCTTGTTGAATATGTCAACTACCACAGATAAATGGTCATATCCCTCCCTAATGGTTGTTAACCTATAACCCACAAAATCCATAGAAATGCTTTCCCAAGGTCGAGTGGGTACAACTAAGGTATGGTACATGAAAGTATGCATCCTCTAATATACTATGCTACATCTTCTTGCATTCTGAGCCAATACACATACCTTTGTAAGTTAGCAACTGGCTTCCCAACACCAAAATGCCCTGCAACTTTGGAGGTGTGCAACTCTCTGATAAGCTATAATCCTCACCTTTAGGAATACAAATCTTGTATAACTTGTAGAATAACCCATTATGGAGATGACAATCAACTTTACTATCACCTTCTTCTACATGAAATTGACGATGTAGCTATTGAAACACCTCCTTGAAGTCCTCATCTTCTATGTATCCCTCTTTGTATGCAGCATGGGTAAACTGTTCCATATGCATAAGAGTCCCCAAAGTTGTAATATTGGATGTGGGTGCCCTCGAAATCATGTTAACAACTTATTAGTACTTCAAGGATGATTTTAAGAACCCCCCCCCCCCCACCAAATTGATATGTATAAAAAATGGATGAATCTTCCCGATATATAGGAAAATTTGAAGGCAATTTTATCAATAATATATATATATATATATATATATATATATATATATTGGTGAATATTTCATTTTATTAAATGATGTTGTAAAATCTTGGTGAATATTTCACCAGATTATAAGATATTGTAAAATATTAACGAATATTTCACTGAATAATAAAATAGTGTAAAAACTTGGCTAATATTTTACTGAATTATAAAATTTTGAAAAAATTTGGCGAATCTTTCACCGATTTATAAAACACATTGAATGGCACTTTGCTTGTTAAATATGAGTTCAAGGCTTCTTCAAACGTTGAGTTCATTTGTTATATTTCAAGTTTTGGTCTCAATACCAAATGGCAGTGGCCTTAATGATGCCGTCATATCCAAGCAAAGCCAAGTGGATCGTGTAGACATGTATTGTAAATGTGGGTGTTTCGAGGATGCATGCAAAGTGTTTGACCAAGTGCCAATGCAAAATACGGTCTCATGGAATGCAATGATTTTAGGATATGCTCAACATGGACATGGTAGAGATGAACATTTAACACTATCAGAGGGGTTCTTGGGGTGAAGATTTCCATTCATAGCTCAAATTACCATTCATATCCATTCATAGAACAATACTGTTGTAATAAATGCAAAACATAATTTTCATCTTTTTCAACTTTAACACTCCAATGGTCACTATGTTAAAGTTGGTCCTTGAGATGATTTAACAATTGCAATGTACATAACATAAATAATAGCAATAATACAATAAACTAATGAACAATAATTAATAAACAGACACACTACTAGTTTAGATCTGGTTTGGATCAGCCTTAAACTTAGACATCTTTGGAATCATCTCGTCACTGTAAGGACAATATGCCAAAAGACATACCTTGAGAGAGAGATGGTTAGAGTGCAGTTGGCTTAGGTCAGGCAAATACATGAATAACAAGATATCCCAGTCACCAAGAGTGAAGACCCTAATAGTAGATATACTTAGTCCCAAACACAGTTAGGCACCTTCTAGCAAACTTAACACAGTCATATGACATAGACCAACCCTAGAGGATGCAAATAGACACATACCAACTAGGAAGAGCCACCACATTCCCAAGGTAATCCCTAGAGGGCTTATACACTCAAAAACCTAGATGAAATGACTGTTACAATCCACAACCCAACCCTAGAGGGCTACAAAATAGTCACATCTTGCTAAGAGGACGTCAAACATAGTCACAACCAACTAGGAAGGGTAGATCACAGTCGCAACCAGCTAGGAGGAGGCCAACACAGTCGCTTCCAGCCTACAGGGGCTCCCAATATAGTCACGACTTGCTAGAGAAGGTCAAATATAGTCACAACCAGCTAGGAGGAGACCAAGAGCAGTCACATCTAGCTAGAGGGAGGTCAAACACAGTCACAGACCACACAAGAGGGTTCCAAACAGTCATAGGTTGTCTAACATGGGTAACACAGTCACTATAAACTGATAGAATCAGATATTATGCCCGATCTTGGACTCCACTAGCCAATTGTGGTCATGGAGGCTAATACAATTATGCATTGTAATTATGCCAATTGATTCTTGCATTATATTGATATTGGTCTTGTGCCAATAGGTATCCTACGATCAATGCATAGGAACCTAGTGCATATACCATTTTTCTCTTCACTTAGCTATATAGATCTCTTTTATTTTTCTGAATAACAATAAGTATTTACAAAGAAGATATACAATCAACATAAAAGAATCGAAAAATTGAAGACAATTAATTCATGCAACTAAAAGGTAATAAAAACATCTTTTTCTCAAACCCTGAATCAATGGAAATCAACTAAACCCAATCTTGATTCAAGCTACAACAAAGGGTTAAATCAAGCATCAAATGAGAACTAGAAGCATTCAAGGGATTAACACAAAGATTTGGACTGCAAATTCTATGCAAGATAACGTCTTGAAAATTCCCATAACTTGTTAAGATGGTGGAGATGCAATCATGCTAGACATATTGCGAGATTCTGTTATACTGTAAAATGCTATAGCTGTGGTGTATTAGGTCACAAATATCAAGACTGCAGGAAGTCAAGAAATCCCTCAATTAAAGGAATTGTCTCATATATGGCTAAGAAGGAGTCCAACAAAATCTGGAGGATAAAAGAAAATGAAGAAATGCATGAGCCGGGTAAGAAATAAAAACATCATTCCTCAAACCGTTGAATCAAAGGAAATCAAATGAAACCAATGAAGCTACAACAAAGGGTTCAATAAAGCATCAAATAAGAACTAGAAGCATTCAAGGGACTAACACAATCTTTAACCAAAATAAACCCAAACTTCCATAATCGACAAAATACTACAAACATAAAAAGTAAGCAAACAATAGAAATTTTCCAAGTTACAAAGCTATACATTAACATATTTTCATGTACTGAATGAGCCCCTTCTTTCTTAGCGGAAGTATTGTTAAATTATTTATTTATCCTTTAATACCATGACACTATCTATGTGAAAAGATAGGCCCCAACTTCGTCAAATTCCAACTTAATTTCCTGTCACAAACAAGAAAGACAATGTAATAGTTAAATACTAAAACACCAATATTAACTAACTAACGTAAGGAAATGCAGTCCCACTCATCAATGTTACAATGAAAAACACAAAACATAGAATCTATTTTTACCTTAAATGCAACCTCAAATTGACATATAACGATCTTACTTCCATAAATACTTCTCAACCTACTTCAAAAATAGAGGAACAACAACATTAGTCAAATAACATGAATCACATTATCAACAATAGAACACGTAGACTCATGAGTCACAATTGGAAGGTGTAAGTGAAACATAACTGCACTGACTAGATTCAAGAAAAGTGGGGACCCGAGACTTCACTTGTTATCTCGTCCCTTAATGGTCCAACAGACATGTGGGGACCTGAATCTTGACAAACCAACAAACTGATAGAATCAAACATTAATATTATGCCTGATCTTGGCCTCCACTATCCAATTGTGGTCGTGGAGGCTAATACAATTACGCATTGTAATTATGCCAATTGATTATTGCATTAGATGAATGTTGGTATTGTGCCAATAGGTATCCTACGATTAATGCATAGGAACCTAGTGCATAAACCATTTTTCTCTTCGCTTAGCTATGTAGTGCTCATTTATTTTTCTAAATAACGTTAAGTATTTACAAATAAAATATACAATCAACATAAAATAATCGAAAAAGTGAAGACAATTAATTCATGCAACTAAAAGGTAATAAAAACATCTTTTCTTAAACCCTGAATCAATGGAAATCGACTAAAACCAATCTTGATTCAAGCTACAACAAAGGGTTAAATCAAGCATCAAATGAGAACTAGAAGCATTCAAGGGACTAACACAATATTCAACCAAAACACACATAAACTTCAAAAATCGACAAAATACTTCAAACAAAAGCAATAAACAATCCATAAAAATTTGTCATGATATTCGTGCTAAACACCAACATGGTTTCATGTACTTGAATGAACCCATTCTTGCTTAGCGAAAGTGTTGTCAAATTAGTTATTTATCCTTTAATGTTAGGACACTATCTATGTGAAGAGATAGCTCCCAGGTCTAACTTTCTCAAATTCCAGCGTCATTTCCTGTCACATACAAAAAAGAGACAATGTAAGAGATAAATATCAAAACATCAATATTAAAATAAGCTGCATGAATGTAATGTAGCTCAAATCATCAATGTTACAACAAAAATGTACAATGTAGAATCTATTTTTACCTAAAACAAAACCTCAAATTCACATCTACTGATCAACAGTAAGGGTACATGGAACACTTAGACCAAAATAAGACTCAAGAGTTCCTCATGTGTATTAGATCATATACAATCTTAGGTGAAATCCATTTTCCAATTCACATTCTGGACCTGGTCGTCCATTTTCCATTTTCCAAATGACATATTGGTTTTTTACAATGGCTCAAAGAGGGAGGCTTCCAAGTTAAAATATCTCTTCACTTTTTTCTCTAGAGCTACTGGTATGATTTTCAATAAAGGAAATATACAGTTTCCTTTATAAATTTATCAGAGGCATCAATGAATGGTTGTTTATTACTGACATTTGATGTTGTGTATTGGAAGGTTTTATTAGTGGCATTTGATGTTGTTGCAAACTGGTTAGTTTGGAGAGTGGGTTCAGGAAGAAAAGTTAGGGTGAGATAGGATCCCTAGTAGGGTAGTATAGGAGCAGACATGTTGCCTCAGAGAAAGATAAAATCGTTAAGGGAGAAAGGCATTGTCCATTTGGACCAAATTAGTGACCTAAGGCTCACTTCTTTCATGAAGTAGGAATGGTTACCCGTTGATACTTTTAATGGCCTTGTCAATGATGAAAGATTCTTTCGAATGTTTACATCAAATCTTTACAATCTAACCATGTTTGATTGTTAGCAAAATAATATGTTATGGTATGGTTTAGGAATGGAAATGGTGCATCTATACCCCTAACCTAGGTTACATGGTCATCCATGAAGTGGAAGACTTCAATGATCCTCTTTGGTGGTTTAAAGGTCTTTGAAAATTTAAATGGCCTCTTAAAAATAAATTATCTTTTTGGTTGGCTTTGATTAATAAGGTGCTTGTGTGGGATCATTTACAAAATACTTTGTGGGAGGGACCTAGCAGGTGCCCATTATGTGGGAATATTGCAGATAACATTTATCACTTGTTCATATTGTGCTCATTCACATCTAAGGTGTGGGGAATGCCCTCTGAGATTGCTCACATTCAATCGGTTTGGGGAGGGGTTGACCTTGAAGGAGTTCTTCATACCTGGGCACAAATAGATCCATATAATACTTACCATGCTCTTCCTCTAGTTATATTATCTTGGGGTATATGGTTTTTAGGAACACGACAATTTTTTAGGATATTCTCATCCCTTATAGGATCTGTGCCACAAATGCTATGGTTATTGCAGATCACTTTCCACAAGTCACATAGGATCATAATGACATAACGATATAGGCAGAAGTCATAGATAAAATAGGAGGTTGAGGCTACTTTGATGGAGCTTCTCAAGGAAATCCTCCCTTAAAAAGAGTTAGAGATTTAATCTTCCAAAATGATGCCAATTGCTCAAACTTTAAGGTTCACAATTTTTTTTTTTAAATCCAAAACTCCAATGAGTTAAACTTCTAAAAATCATAAAAGCTCCATCTTTAACCCTCTCAAACATATAATAGATAATGTGAACATTTAGATTTTACCAAACCATCTAACAACAAAGTTACTGATTCCAATTAAAATTTGTCAAAAAAAAGTTGCTTATTTATATTATTAAAGCCAATTCAAACTTCTGTCTCTGTTGTCACTGTTGCTCGTTAACCCTAAACCCTCAGAGAAGCTTTTAAATCCTCATACTTCTGTCTCACACCTTGACCGTAAACCCTCACACCACTATAAGGATCCCTAGATCTCAAACCCTAAATCCTCATAACACTCTGCTCACTGATCATCTTCACCAATATGTTGGCCTCTCAACTACTTGCTGCGATATCCATCGAGTCATTCACTCCTTTTTTGGCTTCTTTATCTCAGCGAGGATACGCTTCCAAGTATTTTTTTAAATCTTTTGGGCTTCTTTATCTCAGCAAGGATAGGCTTAGATCTGCTATTTCAGCATTGTAAAAATAATGGCTATTTAGCTCATATGGAAAAGATTGATCCCACAGTCATCTATTGGAAGGCATTATTAGTGGCATTTGATGTTATTGCAAACTGGTTAGTTTGGAGAGTGGGTTCGGGAAGAAAAGTTAGGGTGAGATAGGATCCCTAGTAGGGTAGTATAGGAGCAGACATGTTGCCTCAGAGAATGATAAAATCATTAAGGGAGAAAGGCATTGTCCATTTGGACCAAATTAGTGACCTAAGGCTTACTTCTTTCATGAAGTAGGAATGGTTACCCGTTGATACTTTTAATGGCTTTGTCAATGATGAAAGGTTCTTTGGAATGTTTACATCAAATCTTTACAATCTAACCATGTTTGATTGTTAGCAAAATAATATGTTATGGTATGGTTTAGGAATGGAAATGGTGCATCTATACCCCTAACCTGGGTCACATGGTCATCCATGAAGTGGAAGACTTCAATGATGCACTTTGGTGGTTTAAAGGTCTTTGAAAATTTAAATGGCCACTTAAAAATAAATTATTTTTTTGGTTGGCTTTGATTAATAAGGTGCTTGTGTGGGATCATTTACAAAAGACTTTGTGGGAGGGACCTAGCAAGTGCACATTATGTGGGAATATTGCAGACAACATTTATCACTTGTTCATATTGTGCTCATTCACATCTAAGGTGTGGGGAACGCCCTCTGAGATTGCTCACATTCAATCGGTTTGGGGAGGGGTTGACCTTGAAGGAGTTCTTCATACCTTGGCACAAATAGATGCATATAATACTTACCATGCTCTTCCTCTAGTTATATTATCTTGGGGTATATGGTTTTTAGGAACATGACAATTTTTTAGGATATTCTCATCCCTCATAGGATCTGTGCCACAAATGCTATGGTTATTTCAGATCACTTTCCACAAGTCACATAGGATCATAATGACATAAAGATATAGACAGAAGTCATAGATAAAATAGGAGGTTGGGGCTACTTTGGTGGAGCTTCTCAAGGGAATCCTCCCTTGAAAAGAGATTTAATCTTCCAAAATGGTGCCAGTTGGTCAAAGTTTAAGTTTAAGGTTCACAAATTTTATTTTTTTTAAAATCCAAAACTCCAAATCTTTAACCCTCTCAACCATAAAATAGATAATGTGAACATTTAGATTTTACCAAACCATCTAACAACAAAGTTACTGATTCCAATTAAAATTTGTCAAAAAAAGTTGTTTATTTATACTATCAAAGCCAATTCAGACTTCTGTATCTGTTGTCACTGTTACCCGTTAACCGTAAACCCTCAGAGACGCTTTTAAATCCTGAGAACACTCTGCTCACTGATCGCCGACATTTTGGCCTCTCAACTATCTACGGCGATATTCATCCAGTCACTCAGGCGTGCGGCCTCTTCGAATTTTGGCCTCTCAACAATCCAGTCACTCACTCACTCCTCCGGCCGCTTCCAGGTATTTATCTCAGCATTGATACGCTTAGATCTGCTATTTCAGCCTTGTAAAGATAATGGTTATTCAGCTCATATGGAAAAGATTGATAACCAGCAAAGTCCCACAGTCATCCATTCGTGTATCAATCCCAATTTCGCTGCTTGCGATTAATGCAAAACCTCAAATAGAAATCGCCAAATTCTGCACCGAAACAACAGCCCCATCCCAAAATCCACAATACAGCGGCGTTATCACAGATTTCCTCACCAGCAAATGTGGTATGACAGAGAAAGATGTTTCAAAAGTCTTAAAATATAGTAAAGGCTTGCTTCGTAAATCAAGCGAGAATTTGGAAGGACGTTTGGAGCTATTAAATGAATGTGGGTTGACCACCCCTGCCCAGATTCGAAGGGCGGTCAGTCGCAACCCTAGGGTTTTGTTCTATTTATCCGAAAGGGACCTACAGTCTAGGCTCAGCCTCCTTAGGTTTTTCCTGAATAAAGATGATATATGCAAACTCGTTATTACGGATGCAGCTATTTTAAATAGCAGGGAGCATAACCTTAGATCTGCAATTTCAGTCTTGCAAAGATTGGGTGTTGAGGGAGAAGTGTTATCAAAGTTAGTGATATCGCAGCCCCGTTTGCTCACGGCAACAGAGAAAGCCGTTATTGAGTCATTTAAAGTGGCCGAGAGTTTGGGGTTTCAGAAGGGATCAAATATATTTCGAAATGCATTGCGTGCGACATTTGGAATGGGAATAGAAAAGATAGATCTAAAACTGCGATATTTGGGCCTTTTAGGTTTCTCTAATAAACAAATTTCTGAAATATCCAGTCGGATGCCGGCTATTCTGGGACTTTCAGATGAAAAATTGAAGCGGAATATTGATTTTCTGGTCAAATCAGGGGAATTCTCATTGGATGATTTTGTTAGGTATGCAACTTTGTTTACATGCAGCTTGGAGAAGAGGATAATTCCTCGATATAGAGTAATGAAGGAATTGAAGAATATGAAAGTGTTAAAAACAGAGAGGATTAGCCCAAATGTTATTGGTAATTTGTCAGACAAAGCTTTTTTGGAAAAGTATGTTAATTGGAGTGTCGAATCCTCCTCAGCCCTGCGGCATATTTACTACGGAGGGAAAGATGGGAGGGCTGATAACTGATAAGGAGGCATCTAGGCTAGTGAGTTTGCTTCAGTAAAAAAGTTTAACGAAAGGAGGCATCTAGGCTAGTGAGTTTGCTTCGGATGCCTGCGATTTTGGGACTTTCAGATGAAAACTTGAAGCGGCATGTAGATTTTCTGATCAAATCAGTGGGACTTTCATTGGATGATCTTATTAAGCATCCAGCTTTGTTTACATACAGCTTGGAGAAGAGGATAATTCCTCGATATAGAGAGTACTAGAGGCATTGAAGAACATGAAAATGTTAAAAAAGAGGATTTCCCGAAGTATAATTACAAATTTCTCAGTAAAAAAGAATTTTGCAAAACTATGCACATCGGAATTCCGAATTCTCCTCAGCTCTGCGGGATACTTACTAAGCAGTGAAACCTGGAAGTGTTGATAATTGACAAGGAGGCATATATACTGAGGTTGTTTTAGTCAAAAAGGTTAACGAAAGTTGTGAGCAACTTCTGTTTTCTGTTTTTAATTTCTGAAATTCCTTTTATGTGCAGCAACTTCAATGTTATTCTGTTAAAGTTCCTTTTATGCTTACAACTTTAATGTGAGCAACTTTCTTTATTTAGATTTTAAAACAGGAGTGATTTCTTTATTTAATATTTATGATATTTTATATTTTGGTTAATATATTTGGACATAAATGCTATTTAAACAATATGAAGGAAAAGTGTAAACATTGAAATGCATCATTGTAATCATAATGAAGCTTTTCATCCATTTTCAAAAAATCACAAGAAAGTTGATGTATGATGGAACTGAATAGGCTTAGCAAATATTGAATTGTAAACATTGAAATGTATTAATGTAATTCTTTTAAGTAAATATTCAATTGTAAGCATTGAAATGTATTAATGTAATTTTTTTTTATAAAATTAAAGTTTGATTAATTGTTGAATTGTTTTGGTGCCAGTGGGTGTAGAATAAACAGTGAATGACATTCTTTGAGTAACTCTATCATCCATTGGAAACTTAGTGGATACTTAACATAATAATAATAAAATAATAAATTGTTGAATTGAATAAACAGTAAATGACATTCTTTGAGTAATAAAAAAAACATGACAACAAAGTTCACTCAATATATATATATTTTAATAATTTTTTGGTTATAAGTTGAAGTGAGTTTAGTTTGTTTCTTGTGAAACCATTGGCTAGTAAAGTAACTAAGTTTAACTTGTTTTTTATAAATTTGTCTTATCAAAAAGTAGTGAAACTAGTCAAGCTCATCACGAGTTAACTTAATTCAATTAAAGTATGAAAAAAATGATTCAAAAGACTTTAAAATAAAATTTGAAAACAAAAACTTTGATTTAAAAGCTTAACAAAAGAGTATTCAAAATACTGAATAATTACTTTTTTCATTTATATTTATTGTTAGTAAATAATATTAATAAATTAAAAATGATCAATATAATAATAGTCAATAATATTAATAATGTTGTTCATAATCATCTTATTTTGTAACCACACACCTCTTATTATTCTTCATTGAATTCTATGAACTTATCCATTGAAAAATGTTCTAATGAAGTGGTGGAGACCCAACAACTATCCATTCAATAATAATGCTATCCATTCTAAAGACTAAGCAATAAAAAAATTTAACATTTGCTTCCAACCTTATGTATCATTAGCAGAAATTGTATACCAAGATGACAAATAACAACTAAAGAGGTAAAAACAAAAATCATTGATATTCAAATATAGGAAGAATAATCTACCGCTATTAATAAGAGTTGGGCTACACATTTACAACAAATCACATCCTTAATTGTAATTCACAGCATTCTCCATTCAAATGAGGGGATAAGTTTGCATATGTTTTGCAATGAGAGATGTGCTTAGAGGCAACTCTAAACTTAAGTAAAGTAACAATTCGCCTACATAAATGTAAGAGACAACCAAAGGTGGTTTGTTTCAAATAAATCGATAAATCCATTTGCCTTTCTCATGACGATATCAAAAGTTTAATTATGCATTTAAAAGGTGTTTTCTAGTTCTGCAAAAGGACTTCAAAAATCAAAACCATATACATTAAAATTACTCATCGTGGCCTTTCTCAATGCCTACGACTATGAAATACCTAGAGTAATGTAACAAAGCCATGCAAGAAGCACTAGAAGGGTTGTAGTAAGAGTGACTTTGGTCCTCGTATGACAAAGACAAACAAATGTAATTTTATCGTGTATGCTCTTATTGGATGATGTTCGAGCAAAAGATGCCCAAATTCATGCATGGATTGAATACAAGTTACTGGCCCACTAAAGCTTTCTTCAATGTTATAGCCTTCGAAGAGGTGAGTGAACATAACCTAGTGCTCAAGATAGCTCATGGTAGCATAGAAAACGTTGAAGACATTGAATTCAAGTTTGTTGAGCACTACATAATAGTCTTTCAACCGTAATATCCTATGAAAGAAAGACGAGCAATTATTCAGAAGTGCCTTAACCTTACTCCTTGCAAAGCTTCAAGAGATTAGTGATGAGCTTGTGATGTGACCATGTCACTTGATGAGTTGAATGTCCCCCTGCATAAGATGGTAAAGGGAAAAACCCCTGGATTGGATGGATTTCCCTGTGAATTTACAAATATACTTGGTCATTGTGGGGTTGGATTCACTCAAATTTTACCAATGAGCTCTTGTATCCAATCCCTGAGGACTTATTAAATCAAGGACTCAACAAATTACAAGTCGAGCTCTTTACCAACTAGAGGCCAATTACTTTGCTTAGCATGTGATACAAAATTCTGGCCAAGTCATTGACTTTGAGGATCATGTACTTGCTACCAAATATTTTTGGCCTAAATAGACATGCTTCATCAAAGGACGTTACAATTTCGACATCATTAATGTTTGGGAGGGTATGGAGTTGGCTATATTATTTGGCCTATATGTGTTGTTCATTACATCCGACTTTGAGAAAGCTTATGATAAAGTTTAGAAGTCTTTCATTTTGGCCATGCTTAAAGCACTAAGGTTTGGGCATTACTTTATTTGTACTGTGGAAAGTATTTTGGTTGATGACTCTACCGGTCTTTCTATCAATTGAAGAGAAGATCAAGAAATGGATTGCCAAGTTGTTGGCAATGGCTCCCAAATTCTAGATCTACAATTAAATTTTGGTAGTTGCTCATGTGTACTATGTTAGGATTATAATCCTCCCTTGTCCAATTTGGTCATATGTCTAAATTAGGAGTCATGTCTAAATCAAGAGTCATTTTAGTCTATTTTTAGTCACTAGCACCATTGGGTCCACTTGGCCTAATTGGGGCACATCTACCAGTTACTAAAGTGTGGAGAACACTAATTGAGGCCAATTGCCATCGATTGCACTTGCATGCATCAGTTTAGGAGCTTCCTAGATCAATCCCTACAAATTAGGAGCCACTGGGAGTGTTGATACCAACCTCCATCAGTTGAGTTCGGTTGGTGACTAGTCAAGCTCAGTTAGGAGTCAGTTACATTCAGTTCTAATTCCCTACATTCAGTTCTACTCAAGTAGCACTAGGATTGCATGGATGCATGCAGGTGAGGAACATTTACTCACCTACCTCAGTCAGTTAGACTAGTTAACCTTGAATTAGACACTTGAGTTGTGATTTAGAACTCTGATGAATTGCGATGAGCTCCGATAATGATTTAGACAAGGTCAGTTAACCATTCAGTCAAGTAGAGTCAAACCAATTTGAATTTCCTCACATGGATTCGAATTAAATGAGGCTATTTAGCCACTGTACTTCATTGTAATTAATTATCTAATTACTTTTGATTAATGAAAGCATTCACAGTTGCAAGCCATTTTTGCACTGTTTCATTCTTCAATTGTTGAGTAAATTGTATGATCTATCTTATGAGTAGTGTGTTGGTCCAAAGATCTATGTGCTCAATTTAATATAATATCAGAGCCTCGACAAGACAAGGCACTTCTCCTACTACAGATTCATACTTGGATTAAAAAAAAATTTGAGCAAAATTGCTCCTTTCTGTATTGCACCAGAAGCGGATAATTTACCACTTAATATCCCGAGCAAAGGAATTGTTGATCAAGCTTGCTTGATCAACTAAGTTGGGTGTGAAGGAAATTCCAAAAGTGCAAACTGTCAACCTTACTTTGTCTGTTTGATTGTGTGATTTACATGTTTACCAATCTCCTTCACTGCATTCGCTACAAGCAGCTCAGTCTCCTTCACTGCATTCGCTACAGCAGCTGAGTCCTCTTCTTTTCATTCTAAATGGATCCTCCAATGGAGCTTCTCACTCCTTTAACTACCACCAGTGGAAAGAGGACATGGAGATGCAGCTACGCTCCAAAAGACTCTTCAGAGTCAAAATGGAGACAAAGGCAAAGCCAGTTCATTATGTTGACAAAGAAAAGTACTAGAATAGGCTTGATGAAGCATATGGATGCTTGTGCATCTCAATCTCTTGAGATCTTCTCTTCCACATCAATGGATTGAAGACTCTCAAGCAGATTTGGGATAAGCTTGCTTCCCTATTTGATAAGCAGGATGATCTGAGGATCTATCAGCTCGAGAATGAGTTGATTTCTCTTCATCCAGCAAATTTTGAATCACTAAATGACTTCTTCACCAAATTCAAGCATCTAGTGTTCCAGTTGAAGCTGTGCAAGGTTGAGAAGGAGGATGATCAACTCATCCTTGTCATTCTCTCAAAACTTGGTGTAGACTACTCAGTCTTTGTATCAACATTTCATTCAATGAAGCTCACTACTCCAAATTGGAGGGTGCCTACTCTTAACTCCTTCATTGAATCTCTCTCTCAGGAGAATGACATGTTGATCCAAACGAGGATCATTCGATCTTCTAGAGATCAAGCACTGGTTGCAGGATGACCTAAGGTAGTGAATCATAAAGGGAAGCAAAAGGATGAGCCTTCTGTGGAGAAAGAGCTATCAAATGAGCCTTCAGGTTCGAAGAGAAGCAAGAAGAATGGCAAAGGAAAGACACTTTGTTCTTACTGTGGAAGGGGCTTTCATCCAGAAAGCTCTTGTATGAGAAGAACAATTGATGAGATGGATCTTCTTCTGAAGAAACATAACATTACTGTACCTGCTAGCGCAAGGAAGGTTGACCATAGAGAAGAAACTGAAGAACATGAAGAGACATGCCATGCATTGAAGGCTAGCTGCTCAAGAGCACATGCCTTACTCATTGATTTTGGAGCTTCCAATCATATGGTTGCAGCGAGAGAATCATTCTCTTCCTTGCAGTCTTTTGATGGTTCTAGTATTCAGATGAGTAATAACAGTTAGATTCGATCCAAAGGGAATGGTTCTATCAAGCTTGAACATGGAATGTTCAAAGATGTGCTTTATGTTCCCTCCTTAGCTACAAATATGTTATCAGTATACCAGATGACTCATACTGGCTCTCTAAAGCTAGCCTACATTTGGTCCTGACTCAGTGGAGATTACAGATATCTCTACTGGGAACATCATAGCGAAGGGTGCTGCAAATCATGCCTCCAAGGCATATGAGTTCTCACACTTCATGCCATTTTCAAAACCAGTGCACTCTCAGCAGCCACTTGTAAGGGAAGGTAAAAACATTTCATCTACTTCTTTTGTAGTTTCCACTAGTATTGTAGATCCAGTTGTATCAGTTTATGAGATTGAGATTCAGGGTGATTTAGATCCAGATCCAGTCCCTACTTCCAAACTGGAAGCTAGGAAGATGACTGGAAATCCATCTGACAATTTTGAAGATGAGGTGTATGATCCACTCTATTCTTTTGAATGCAGCGTGACTGCAGTCACACTGCATTCAAAAGAATAGAGTGGATCATACACCTCTTCATCTAGCAAGAGGCGAAGGTTACATACCTCCTTCCTTCCATCATCATTTTGGGAGAATCCTTGGAGGAGTCTACATGCTAGGCCCTAGGATACCTATGCACAGAACATCATGCATGTTGCTTCGCTACATCATAGAGATTGCAGCAACATATTTTCAAGTTTTTCAAACTTGAATCCTAATTTTATTTGCTTAGTTAGAGGGGGGGATCTTTTCCCATGCGGTTTTTTCCCTAGCTCCTTGTATTGAGCAATTACTTTACTTTACTTGTTGTAATGGGCGACCTATGGTCTTAGTTACCAGGGCCCACAAATTGTTCAAGTTAGAATTCAGGGGGGGTGTTAAGATTGTAATCCTCCCTTGTCCAATTTGGTCATATGTCTAAATCAGGAGTCATGTCTAAATCGGGAGTCCTTTCAGTCTATTTTTAGTCACTAGCATCATTGGGTCCACTTGGCCTAATTGGGGAACATGTACCAGTTACTAAAGTGTTGGGAAAACTAATTGAGGCCAATTGCCACTTATTGCACTTGCATGCATCAGTTTCGGAGCCTCCTAGATCAATCCCTACAAATTAGGAGCCACTGGGAGTGCCGATACCAACCTCCATCAGTTGAGTTTAGTTGGTGACTAGTCAAGCTCAGTTAGGAGTCAGTTACATTTAGTTCTAGTTCCCTACATTCAGTTCTACTCAGTTAGCGCTAGGATTGCATGGCTGCATGCAGGTGAGGCGCATTTACTCACCTACCTCAGTCAGTTAGACTAGTTAACACCGAATTAGACACTTGAGTTGTGATTTAGAACTTTGATGAACTCCGATAATGATTTAGACAAGGCCAGCTAACCATTTAATCAAGTAGAGTCAAACCAATTCGAATTTCCTCACATGGATTCAAATTGCATGAGGTTATTTATCCATTGTACTTCATTGTAATTAATTATCTAATTACTTTTGATTAATGAAAGCATTCATAGTTGCAAGCCATTTTTGCACTGTTTCATTCTTCAATTGTTGAGTAAATTGTATGATCTATCTTGTGAGTTGTGTGTTGGTCCACAGATCTATGTCCTCAATTTAATACACTACTCCTTTTGTTGGGTGTCTTCACTTGTGGCCTATTCTAAATCCGTTTGCTTCTTTCTTTTGGCTAAGATAGATAAATGCAAGGGTTTTCTTTGAGTTCATTAGGAGACTTTTTGTATGTCAAGGGAATATGGGGACCTCACTATTATCAAAACTTAGCTCAAGCCTAGGCCTTATGTGCCAATTAGATCATTAGATATGATGATGGAAGGAGCGCTTGGAAGGTCCTTCTCGGGTTTTGGGTTGACCAAGGGGGTTCCTATGGGAAATTTCCCTATAAGGGGCTTCCCTTGGAGACTTTACTAGTCACCCCTATTGTAGTCAGAATACAAGATTCTTCTATGATTAAAATCATTTGAAAGGCATGGGAGATCATTAATCCATTTCTAGATTGGAATGAGCCAACTCTTCAATCCAACCTTTTAATCAACTCCCACTATCTATAATGGTATTTAATTATTTTCTTGTCAAAATATTCTTGCTTCGTGGGATATATCGAAAGGGATTTGCATGGTGAATGATTTGGTCAATAGTCAAACTCAAACCTAGATTCCTTGCTTGATTTCAATCTTATGTTCAACCTGGCCTACTCATATAAATATTTTTTGGAGTCTATATAGTGTTTGAATCTTGACCACTTGCTATGAAGCTCAACCACCCCGCAATGAGAGCTTCTTGGAGATATTGGAAGTGGGTTAAGGCTACAACTTTCATGAAATACAAGTCATCCATGGGCTATAAGTGGCTTTGGTCAAAGCCATCCTTAGAAGGTTGACTAAACAAGCTTTGGAGATTGAAGTAAAAAACATAGAACTTGGCTTTTCGAGTTTCATAGTATTTGAAAACTTGTTTTAGAATGTAAAAATAATCCTTCACGTAATGTATTTCCGTGGGGATTTCTCCCCTTATATAAAATACTGACTTACCTAGGAATTCAAATTCCACAATGTCCTCATTGCAAATGCTTTAAACTCTAAAGCATGTGTTTTGGTTATGCCCATTAGACAAATCTACCTTGGCATGGGCAAAGTCTCTATGCTAAAAAAACTTCCTTGCTTCTTTATTAATTGAAGGGTTGTCTTGCTTGGTGATCAATGACCTCGGGATGTAGGTTTTTGTTATGTTTGGTTGCTTATTGGGGTTGAAGTTTTATTTTAGCTATGGAAAAAGAGGAATGCTGGTCTATTTGATTCTTTTATCACATCAAGGTTTCCTTGCTGTGATGGGAGTATGATTTGTGCTAGCCTATCCTTGCATATTGAGGTGCACTTTGATAAGGCGTACTTGGAGATGGAGCACCTATGAAAACTTCTAAACTATTAGCATGGTACCCCCTGCATTGAGTCACGTGGTCCTAGCCCAAAGCATGCCCTTGAACATGCACCTTCTCATCCTTCTTCCATAGGCTCTTAAGTGGGAAAACCTATGCATAGGTTTGTATAATAGTCGTAGAGGGTCATTAGTGTGCAAATAACCTCTCTGTTAGTGATCCATAAATTATCGTGGATATCCATTGTGTTAGACTAATTCCACAGAATGATAAATAACCTAGAGTTGAAAGGAAAATAACTAGAGAAAAACAACACAACCACAAAAGAACACAAGATATATCTTGGAAAACCCCAGCTAGAAGTGAGGACTATGCCTTGGTCTTTTTTTCTCCAATATGTAATGCAAATACAAAGAAAGTAGTGCTCACAGTGGAGTTACCTTTGACATTGTGGTCTGCATGACCACTACAAGTTTTCCTACTTCCTTTGCTATCCTTTAATATCTGCTCCCTTACTAATGCTTAGTTGTGGAACAATACAATAAAATCATTATAATGGAACACCATCTCCTCCTAATAGCTTGGTATTTAACATAGCCTAATAGATGTTTAGGGTTAGATTTAGGGTTTGTACATTTCTCAAATTCTGATTAGGGTTGGGGTTTTGGACCCTCTAAAATGTTCTTGAAAGTATACATGTGACCAACTCCACATGTGTGGGAAGTGAGAGCGAGTGTGAAATCCACTCAGCAGTATGGTGGTCTACTGGATAGGTCAACTTGTGGGAGGCATAAATTCCTCATATGGATTCTGATTGAGGTGATTCTTGCAAAGTTAGAAAGGTTTCAAAGTGCATAACAATGTGTGGGGTGTGAGATATGCACATAAAATTTTGACCCCCCAAATAATAATTTAATCCCTCAAATTGAACTCAAAAGATTTTGGACCCTAAATTTGTAAAATAGGACCTACACCTAAAATGGGTCCTACAAACCAATTCAACCAATTTTTCCATACAAAAAGCACCGAAATAAATGAGAAATTATATATTGATCCATTTTAGATCATAACTTTGTAACGTCCCCTTCTATCAATTCAATTAAGAGAGGGGACAATAACTAAATTTTGGGCCTCCAAATTCGTCCCAAATCCAAATTACAAATTCCATAACAAATAAAATACGTTTGCAGAACATAAATAGACATATACAACAGAAAATGAATCGATCCACACACAATTACCATGCATATACAAGCATCAATTAAATACATTTCAAATTCAAATACACAAGAATACTTATCTTAAATAATGTTGATCCAAGCAAATGGTTGTGTAAGAGCGATTTTCCACCCAAGTGTAGGAACTTTGTCCAACATATACTCTTTCTATTGAGAGGCCACCCCCAAGCTGGGCTATGAGGCCACATGGGAGAAGAAAACACTTACAGGATTCTCTTTCTTAGCCCACAATCTGATCTTCTCTCTATGCTTAGCCAAATGCTCTTACAAATCCCTACAATTATCTCAAACAGCTTTCACAACCTTGGCTTCCACAATACCTTCCCCACACAACACCCTTCTTGGATCAAGCATTCCCTTCACCAATCCATGGATCTCTTGGGCGATCCATCTTGTCGAGTTCTTCCAGTGTGGGCATAGAAGAAGGACAACCTACTAAATGTCATTAGAGAACCACCTATAGCCTCAATTTGTGGCTTCTCCAACATCTTTGAGCAACATAACTCAATGGGAAAGGGTCCCTATATTTCCCAGCCTCTCTAGTCGCCTACAACCATCAATTTTCCTTCCAAATCTGTAGGTTTTTCTCTAAATTTCAATTTTCTAGGTTATTCATAGTCATGAACAACAATACAGAGCTTTGGGTAGTGTATATTTGCACGAGAGTGTGTGAGAATGAGGGTTGACTCCAACATGTATGAGAAAATGGTGACAAGACACCTGCCATAACTTCTGACAGTAGAAGAAAGGACTCCTAGAAGCTACAGACTAACTTTTGGTAGCTGACAAAACTGTCAGAAAAGTGCAGTCAGTCCCATGCTTCAATAACTGCATGAGGTGACTTTTCCCACCAACCCCACACATGCATTCAATGATTGGAAAATAGTCAAAAATAAGATAATTGGCTTATTCAAGGCATATCACAGAATTTGGGTGAGTTCTAAAGTTGGCATTTGGCAGCAAGTATTTGGTCTCCCATGGGCCCCCTTTCCTCTTCCCCTCTGGTGGAATCATAGCCCCTTTAGTGCTCTTTACATAGCCATTCTTGGACCATTATATTATTTATGTACATAATATTTACATACATTTCTAATTGACATGATATGCCAAACAAAAAGTCCAAAAAAAAATATTTACATCATACATGATTATCCATTCATTAGTTGAGCCTTGAGCTCCACACTAGGAATCCATAGTAGCATATTTACTTCATTTACATAATTTTGTTTAAATATATCGAAGTCAAAATTGAGGTTATTACATCCTCCCCATTTTGGAAGGATTTTTTTCCTCAAAAGTTCTTACTACATGAGGTGAGGAAAATTTTTCTCTACCTTCTCCATGGGATACTATTTATCCTTTCCTATAAGTTCTCCTTTCAACCCAATCTATGAGAGGTCATGGTGCCCCTGTCTAGTAGTTTAAGACTTCTTTTCGTGAAAAACTATGTCTTTTAGTAACTATACTTAAGCACTAGGTGTTAAGTCCTCTATGGTAGGTATGACCTCCTCCTCCTCATGATCTAACATGGAAGGATAATAGAGTTCTAAAATTTCCACATTCACTACTGAGTAAATGCACATGCATGGGGGTAGACTGAGTTTGTAGGCGTTATCTTTGAACTTCTCCAATACCTCAAAAGGGCCATACTGCAGAGCCTTGATCTTCTTACCATGAATCTGAAGACTTTCCTTGTTCAGTTGTAACCAAATTCTATCCCCCACTTTGAATGATTTCTGAACTTTGTGTTAGTCATGTTTGGTCTTGTACTTTTCCCATGACATCGTCAATGTCTCCTATACTTGTTTGCAGTTGCAACTGTTTTCCCAAATTTTTGAAATTTTGGACCCTCCTCTTAACTTTTATCTTGCCTAAAATTGTTTGGATCCATGAACTCTGTTTTTGTTTCCCCTCTGCTACATGTTTGGATTGTTATGAGGTCAACTGTTTTCATGCTTTTTGGAAAATTGCTTATGTCTGAAACTGTTTGAGCTGTGGAATTTGAAGATTGGATTTCGGATGTTGCCCGTTTGATCTGCGATTTCTTTCTTTGATATCGGAAGTTTATTTCATTGTTTTCGTCGCTGTTTTGGAGGCGGAACAAGCTTTTGTGTCGCTGCCCAGCCGAAAGTCTGTTGGAACTTAACGTTTTAGTTTGGTCGTTCGAAAATCATTTAACCATGTATCGGATCCATATTTCCCTTCGGGGCTGCCGTTGCGGAAGCGGAACGATGATTTGTTTTTACTGATAGCTTTGACTGTCCGATGCTGTGATGTTATTATTTCCACTTACTTTGTGCTGTCGGAGGTTGATTGAAGCTTGAGTCGGAGGTTTTTTGACCTTTATGAAGCCGTTGTTTTGGAGATAAGACAAGATTTTTGGACCGCTGTACAACTTTAAGTTGTCCGAGCACTTAACGTTTTCACGATTTTTCTGCGCCATATTGGGAGGATTTATAACTTTGATCGAGGGTGGTAGTCTGATTGGCTTCCACCATTGCGGCTCCTGAGTAAACTAAGTGTCCGCCATTGTAACCGCTCCACCCGCCGATGTTTTGTTACGGTTTTCGCTAATATGTTTGTTTGCCGTGGAGCCCGTAGTCTTTTCATCTTCCACCATTGCGGCTGCGTACTGTGCTAACCTCCCGACGTTATGTTGCGTTGTTCACCAACAAGGAGTTTCCACCCGATGCTTTAGTGTTTAGTCTTTCAGACGCCGATAGGCTTAATGGTCCTGCGGAACTCGTTGTCCGTCTGAAGCCCTCTATTGCGGATGTTATTTAAACTATCATCCCGATGTTTTAATAGTTCAAGTTGTCGATAAGGTTTTTCCCGCCATTTTGTGAGCTTGTGTCCTTTCTATGGGCAGCGGTGGTTTCTGATTTGTGTTAAGGGTTTTGCGACAAAAGCACAGTACAGGGCCTCGTTTGCTGATTAGTTTTATTGTTAGTGCGGTTTAAGTTTGTTGAAAAGATGCAGTCCTAATTAATGTTGAATTTTTGTTTTAACTGCAGACGGACTCAGAAGATTCCTCAGATTACTGCTGTGAGGAGACATAGCTGAAGGATGAAGCTGAGAAAAGTTGGCTGAAAGTGATAAGCAGAGTTTGTTCTGAAATCAACGGGATCTAAGAAAGGACAAATAAAAGACAAGGCAGAATTGGTGGCAACAGAAGGCCAGTCTTGGAAAAGGCCCGTCAGTTGCTAAGTTGGTCCCGTTATATGAAGTATTCATAAGATTAAATCCGAAATGTAACGTATTGCCTAAATCATGAGCACTCATAAAAGGACAAAATTGTGAGATTAAACGGTTTTGGGGAGCCCAAGAGTGGGAAGCCCAATAGTTTGGTTCTTTTTGTATAAATATAGAAGATTTAGATAAGAAAAGGGACTTTTTCCCAGTTAGATTGGAAGACATATTGTAAGAAGAACTATTTTCTTTTGCAATAAATAATTACAGTTTGCATGTTGGAGAAAGCTTGGTGGAATGTTCAAATGTTATGCTATGGATTTGTTGAAGAGGAACTATTTCGTTTTCAGCTTTGTGTCCATTAACTGTGAGACCCTTCTAATTCTTCGAACCTATGTTTTTGTATAAATGATCTCTGGTTTGTTTAAAAAAAAACTTTCACTATGAGTAATGAATGTTGTTCATAGACAATTGACTATCTGGTTGTTCATATATCTTTAAATGTTCATGTGTTTGAAAGAAGTATCAGCTATATGTGATTTCTTTTTTATAATATATGCACAAAATACATTACTCATTATTAAGTGATAATCTTGCTCCCTAGGGATAGGTTAGGTAGTTAGTTTTAATTTCTTGCCGTGTGTGTGATTTAGATGTAAGAGAGTCTAAGACGAGAGGTAAGAACCTGCGCATCACATTGTGAACACTCCTTGCATTCTCAATCAACCTGCACCTTAGATAGGCACTCGCATATCATACTTAAAATAAAAAAATAAAAAAATATACACGGTGGACCGGGCCGCAACTGGTAAAACCTTTTATTTTTGTCACTTGACCTATGGTAGCCGGACCGCAAACTGGATGGATTCCCTATACCAAATAGTCACGGGCTAGTTGGGAACGTTGACTAGGGAGAATCCCTTGCTGTTGTTGCCTATGAATTTCCAGGCCTCAACAGTTTATGGTGCTAGAAGGAGGGCCGCCAGTGTATGGCTGGCCGAGAAGACCTGTTTTTTCGAGATTATTCCACCGGTGACAGTTCAAAAAGCAGTTTGTTTCCCAATCCAATTCCTGAAGAGGAGGGTAAAGAGCATTTTTATTCTATGGACAACGAAATAGTTAATGATCTGAGAAGACACACTAGGGCATATGTGAAGAATATTGGAGGATTACCAATTATCCCTGACTTGCCCAAAAGAGAATATAAAAGGAGAGACCATCCTATATTGGAAGACTCAATGTTGGTTGGAGATTTGGAAGAACTGGTAGAAACAGCCTTACAGGAGGTGGTTCAACCTTTGAATCAAGTGGGCCCAAAGACACCTTACTGTTCACATGTCCATACTCTTGTTCATTCACCACCTCACTCTCCACCTAGACTCATGGCAGGCGTAAACGTAAATCAACCACCAAATCCACCACCTGCTTGGAAAGCCAGGTCTCCTTTAAACCTCACACCTCCGTTGCACGACTTACCTCAAGCCTTTGAGAAGATGCTGCCCAAGTTTAATCCAAATGAGAAGATGCTAGTAGATGGCCATTTACAAAGTTTTTATTTGGCAGTAGAAGGATTAAGGGCTGGAGAGCACGAAGATGTAGTTTGTAGACTTTTCCCACACACCCTTAAAGGAGCAGCAACATCATGGTATTTCAGTTTTCCTGCAAACTCTATCCTAGATTGGGATACTTTTGAAAGGATTTTTAGAAGTAAGTATGCAACCCAAAAAACTCATGCAGCTCTCATGAAAGGACTGTGTGCCTTAAAGAAAGAAAGAAAAGAGAAGGTGCATAATTTTACCCAAAGATTCGCGGCCTATCTTAAGAATTTTTCTGAAGCTGACAAACCCTTGGATAAAGTCTTGATTGAATATTATACCTCAGCTCTGGGACCCGAGTTGGCCATGTTTGCCAAAATGAAGGCCAAACCTACGCTAGCGGAGACTTATGAAGAAGTGAAGAAGGTAGAGGCTAAAAAAGAAAGCATCGAGGATTATCCTGAACGGTCAGGAGAAAAAACTGTTGGGAGGAAAGCTTTGTTATTTACTAAGCCTAAGGAGGAGCAATTATCAGATTTCGAGGGAATGGCAAAAATGATGCAGAATCTCTTTAACATAATCATAGACTTGGAAAAGGACAAGGAAGCCCAAAAGTTCTACAAACCTTATTACAAGAAAAGGGAAGACAACAATCAATCCAAAACCCCTCCGCACAACCCTGCATCTATGAACTTAATGGAGGTAGGAATGGATAACTTTTGCACTTTCCACCAACAACCCCATTGTGAAAAGAATTGTCCTCAATGGATAAATTCAATGGCGTTGGTTATGAATCAACTGTTGGATTCCAAATTAACAGAAGATAACAAAAGAAGTGAAAGACAACAATACATCAACGAAAAAACAGGAGGATGAGGCCATGGTTTTATGGGACTGTGTTTCATTGTTTGATGCCGAGGAGGAAAAGGATCTGAGACACGAGGGCATCCTGGAAGCAAACGTAATGACGAGAAGCCAGGGGTTGATTAAGGAAAACAGTCTTATGCTCTCGAAGATCAAAAGACTTCAAAAGAATGTTAAGAAATTTCAAAACAACTCCCAACTAATAAAATTCCGGAATTTACCATCACCAGTCAAAATCCTAGACAGAACAACATGTCTACTAAGACCAATGAAGAAAAAATAAACAATGTTAAATCAAATCTCACAGAACATAAGATGGATTATGACATTGTGGAGGATATCAAAAGGGTAAGGGAAAACATCTCATTATTTGAAATGTGCAATGTGCCGCAGCAGAAAGAAAAGCTATTGAAAGCACTTTAAGTATCATAGGAGAGGATGCCTACTGACAATCAGCCCCAGGAAGAAGAAATTGGTGAAGCAAGTATGGGAGGTAAGCCTAAAAGAAAGAATCCACCTTTTCTCCTCACTTTTGAAATTTTCAACCACAACGTACATAACTGCCTGGTAGAATCGGGGGCATCAGTCAACGTCATGCCATTGTTGGTCTGTAAAAAGATAAATGGGCAGCCTAAACCATCTACCTGGAGGGTCGTTCAGTTGGATAGAATGAACGTGAAAGTAATTGGGGAAATGGAGGATGTTCTCGTTCGTTTATCTTCGAATGATAAGGTGTGTCAATTCATTGATATTGTGGTGGCTGACATACTAGAAGCTTATGGGCTTGTTTTGAGCGGGGATTGGTTGGAAAATCTGAACGGATATTTTTCCTCGGACTGGTCACATCTGTGGCTACCATATAAAGGAAGCCCAAATCAAATTAAAGTTTTGAGGGAGCCCCACATGAAACACAATGTTACTCAATTCGAGGGTAAAAATGAACCAATGGATTTTGTTTTGGGAAATTACTTTACTGAGCTAGAACCAGGAAACTATCAAGCGGAAGAAGCCATCGATACATCAGACACTCAGCCTGATCTCCTTCGGTTTTCACAAGCTGATGAAATTGATTGTAAAATAGTAGACTTAGCTGTATAAGTAGATGTTAATTCTTGCACAATAGTTAGTGATTTTTGGATGCTTTTCTTTGATGGCTCTAAAACTTTAGAAGGGTTGGGAGCCAGCTGTGTCCTGATAGACCCTAAGAAAAACAAACATTTTCTTTCATGTAGGTTAGAGTTTGAATGTACCAATAACACAGCTGAATATGAGGCATTAGTTCAGGGAATAAGGAAAGCAATTGAATTAAAGGTAAAAAATCTGAAGGTGTTTGGGGACTCTGAAATAATTGTAAAGCAAATTTGAAATCAAATACATTGCATTTCTCCTCATTTAAAAGCTTATCAAAATGAAGTATGGGATTTACTTAAAGGTTTTAATGCATTTAACATTGTATCGATTCCAAGACTTAAGAATGCAGCAGCTAACTTTTTGGCCACCTCAGCTGCGAGGCTTATGCCTTCTAATAATCGGTGCTCTGTTGAATTACTTTTTAGGCCTTTAGTTCCAGACATGATAACCAATCTACGAGTGTTCGATGATGATCAGCAGATTATAGAATGCTTGACAAATGACGAGACCTTCAAAGGGGCAATTATTGATGATGAAGAACATCAAGCCGAGTTAAAATTCGATAACTTCATTCCTAAAGGAGTCAGGACTTTAGAACGAATGTTTGATTTAAACGAGAAATTTAGAAGACCAGCGAAGGTGAAGACTCATAGCTCGTCTCTACAGTTCGAGTTGATTAATTTGGGGACTAAAATGGAGCCCGAATATGTGAGTTTGGGAAAATGTTGTTCCCCAGGTGAAAGGAATAAGTTTATCAGTCTTTTCAAACAATACAAAGATGTTTTTGCCTGGACGTATGAAGATTTGAAGACATGTGACACCAATATTATCCAGCATGTTATCCCCATCAGATCTGGAATCAAACCGTATCAACAACCTTTAAGGAAAATGCATCCAAAATTAGAACCGTTAATTCAGAGTGAAGTCAAGAGACTATTGGATGCTAGGATTATCTTCAAGGTTAGACACTCGGAATGGGTTTCAAATCTGGTTCCGGTAAGGAAGAAATCAGGCTATGTGTGGATTTCAGAAACTTAAAACGCGCTTCAGATAAAGACAATTATCCTATTCCACCCATGGAGCAGATATTGCAAATGGTTTCGGGTTCTGAACTGCTCTCTTTATTAGATTGATTCTCAGGCTACAATCAAGTATTAGTAGCTGAAGAAGACAGACTTAAAACGACGTTTAGAACTAGGTGGGGAACTTTTGCTTACAGAAGGATGCCCTTTGGACTCATAAACACTGGAGCAACTTTCCAGAAGGCCATAGACATAGCTTTCCGCGGTCTGATTGGCCACAGTGTTGTAGTATACCTCGATGACATCACGATATTTTCAAAGAAAAGAGAGGAACACGCATTTCATCTAAAGCAAATTTTTGAACGCTGCCGAAAATATGGTATCTCACTAAACCCCAAGAAGTGCGTGTTTGCCGTTACAGAAGGTAAACTGTTGGGTCACGTGGTTTCTAAGAAAGGGATCTCCATAGACCCAGAAAGGATCAGAGCTATCGAACAGATTCCTCTACCCCATAATAAAAAGGGCATGCAGTCATTTATGGGGACAATAAACTTCGTGCGAATGTTTGTGCCAGATTTCACGCAAATTGTTAAACCTTTGCAGCAAATGGTAAAGCAAAGTGTACAATTCAAATGGACTGATGTAGAGAAGAACGCATTTAGCAAGATCAAAACAGATGTTGCGCACGCACCCTCCCTCAAAAGTCCGGATTTTGAGAAAGATTTTATTTTGTACACCTTCACGTCTGATGATTCACTAGCAGTTGTGCTTACCCAGAAGGAAGATGGGGGAGATGAATTCCCCATATCATTTATGAGCAATGGTCTGCAGGGGGCCAAATTGAATTACCCAGCTGTGGATAAACAAGCTTATGCTGTGTTCAAAGCGGTGAAACAATTCATACCATATATACTTAAGAACCAGACAAAGGTAATAGTTCCACACTAGCTGTGAGATCTCTTTTCGTACAAAAGGAGTTGGGAGAAAGAAGAGGCAACTGGGTAACAACTCTACAGGAGTATGACCTCGAATTCAAGACAGCTTCTATAGTCAAAGGGCAAGGATTGTGCAGACTAATGACTGAAAGTAAAGACAATGAAGAACATGACTGGGAAGACGAAGCTGAGTTACATTTGATGGATGTATGTCCTCTTTTCACAGCTCTGGACTCCTGGTATCGAGACCTTGTGCATTACCTTCAGACGGGATTATTACTGGAACATTGGAATTTTAAGCAAAGAAGAGCATTACGTCTTAAATCAGCCTCATATCAGATTGTTGAAGAATATTATTCAGAAAGAATTGTGATGGAGTTCTCCTTAGATGCTTACAGAAAGAAGATGTGAAAAAGGTAATGATAGATTTACATGATGGGCCTGCTAGAGGACATTTCTTCAGAGATACTACAGCTCATAAAATTCTCAAAGCCGGATACTATTGGTCCACACTATTCAAAGATGCACACGTCCATGTCAGAAAGTGCAACATCTGCCAAAGGTGTGGTGGAAGACAAGTTAAAGCAGCAAGACCATTAAATCCTGTTATGATAACATAACCTTTTGAGCAGTGGGGGATGGACATCATTGGAGAGATAAAGCCAAATTATTCCTTGCAACACAAATATATTCTGACGGCAACCGACTAATTCACTCGTTGGTTCGAAGCCATTCCGTTGCGTAAAGTAAATGAAGATGCGGTCATGGACTTCTTGCAAGATCATATTATGACCAGGTTTGGAGTTCCAATTTCTTTAGTTTTCGATAATGCTACTTACTTTTCCTAGATTAGATTAACTGCATTTGCTCATAAGAAATGAATTAAGTTGCATTACTCTGCTAATTACTATCCATAGGGAAATGGCTTGGCTGAATCTACGAACAAGAATCTGATTAGGATTTTAAAAAAGACGGTGATAGAAAACCAGAGGAGTTGGCACTCAGCATTACCAAATGCTCTGTGGACTGACAGGGTCACCCCCAAGACTTCGTTAGGTGTGTCCCCATATACCCTTGTTTATGGAAAAGAGGCCATTCTACCCCCCAATATCATGCTACCCTCTTCCATAATCGCCCAAGAATCCAAAGGATCAAATAATGAAGCCTTGCAAATGAGGATACATAATCTTTTGAAGGCAGAAGAGTCTAGATCCAAGGCCAGAGAACATTTTAAACAACAACAGGAGGTAGTAAAGAGGTGGTTTGATAAACACAAAGCTGGAACAAAAGATTTCGAGGTGGGATTTGGTTCTCAAATGGGACCACCCCCATGATGAAAAAGGAAAACACATGAAATTCCAACAGCTATGGGTAGGCCCTTTCCAGATTGCGGCAAATCTTGGCCCCTCAACCTATAAATTGCAGGATCTACACGGGTGGGAAGAGAACTTACCAGTAAATGGTTTAGTTCTCAAACCTTATTTTCCTGAGTTTTGTTTTGTTCTTTTATCTTGTACATAAATAATTTGATTTGGCCGTTTATTTTGATTTGTTTTATTTCCGTTTTGTTGTAGTTTAGATCTTGATTGATTTCAATAAGCAAGAGGCAAACTTTTGGTTGCATGGAGAGTATCAGAATTCTAGAGTAATTAAAGTCTTTTAGTGTAAGACTGTGTACTATTGTTTTATTTGAAAGAATTTCTTCTAGTTTAGCAGTTTTTCTGAATGGCTATGAACACATTGAAGTCCTACTTAATCCTTGTAAAATAAACCAGGATCAAAAGGTATGGAATACTATTTTGAGGCTCCATCCATCTCACATTTAAAATGTCATAGGGAGTGACAACAAAATACCCACGGAAAGGAAGCAAGGTAAACAATATATTATATAAATGATCCCATGTCAAGAATTGAAAGCCAAAAAGGCAGATAAGAGTCATAAACTCCTATGAAAGCAATAGGTACCAAAACAAAGTACTGAATCATTTAAGTACAAAATTGCCAAAGTTCTTCTCCATTCGTGAGCTGAAAGTTAATACATCTCTCACACAAAAGGACACTATGGATAGAAGATCCTGAATAAAAAAAAATTCAGAAAGAAAGGCATGCAGGAGGACTCATATGCAAAGAACAAAAGTTCAAAAGCACGAAAGAGTGCATAATGACATGGGAATGAGGAACAAATGAATATTTCTGCTTACCACATGTCACGATCCCGTGGTGTCTGAGCTAGAAGCTACCTGAAGACAGGAGTAATAAATGAAACTCATCTCCTGGCCTCGAAAGAGTTATCTTGACTTGGAAGTCTTGGTTTCCTTTCTCCTAAATTGGACTATCATCAATGATTAAAAGTACATATATCTGCCATTTGGGAAATCTAGACATCTAGAAGAATTCAACATGTTGGTTTTGTTGTCAAACAGTTTGATACTTAAGAAATAAATTGTCCAGAGATCTAGGTTCACCAGGTAGTCACCAATTGTTGCAGCTGGAACTGTTTTCCCAAATTTTTGAAATTTTGGACCCTCCTCTTAACTTTTATCTTGCCTAAAATTGATTGGATCTATGAACTCTGTTTTTGTTTCCCCTCTGCTACATGTTTGGATTGTTATGAGGTCAACTGTTTTCGTGCTTTTCGGAAAATTGCTTATGTCTGAAACTGTTTGAGCTGTGGAATTTGAAGATTGGATTTCAGATGTTGCCCGTTTGATCTGCGATTTCTTTCTTTGATATCGAAAGTTTATTTCATTGTTTTCGCCACTGTTTTGGAGGTGGAATAAGCTTTTTTGTCGCTGCCCGGCCGAAAGTCTGTTGGAACTTAACGTTTTAGTTTGGTCGTTCGAAAATCATTTAACCATGCATCGGAGCCATATTTCCCTTCGGGGCCGCCGTTGCGGAAGCTGAACGATGATTTTTTCTGACGGATAGCTTTGACTGTCCGATGTTGTGATGTTATTATTTTGACTTACTTTGCACTATTGGAGGTTGGTTGAAGCTTGAGTCAGTGGTTTTTTGACCTTTATGAAGCCGCTGTTTTGGAGATAAGACAAGCTTTTTGGACCGCTGTACAACTTTAAGTTGTTCAAGCACTTAACGTTTTCACGATTTTTCCACGCCATATCGGGAGGATTTATAACTTTGATCGAGGGTGGTAGTCTGATTGCCTTCCGCCATTGTGGCTCCCGAGTAAACTAAGTGTCTGCCATTGTAATTGCTCCACTCGTTGATGTTTTGTTACAGTTTTCGCTAATATGTTTGTTTGCCGCGGAGCCCGTAGTCTTTTCATCTTCCACCATTGCGGCCGTGTACTGCGCTAACCTCTCGACGTTATGTCGCCCTGTTCGTCGACAAGGAGTTTCCGCCCGATGCTTTAGTGTTTAGTCTTTTGGATGTCGATAGGCTTAATGGTCCCGAGGAACTCGTTGTCCATCTGAAGCCCTCCGTTGTGAATGTTATTTAAACTATCCTCCCAATGTTTTAATAGTTCAAGCTGTCGATAAGCTTTTTCCCACCATTTTGTGAGTTTTTGACCTTTCTATGGGCAGCGGTGGTTTTTGATTCGTGTTAAGGGTTTTGCGAAAAAAGCGAAGTACAGGGCCTCGTTTGCTGATCAGTTTTATTGTTAGTGTGGTTTAAGTTTGTTGAAAAGATGCAGTCCTAATTAATGTTGAATTTTGGTTTTAACTGCAGACAGACTCAGAAGATTCCTCAGATTACTGCTGCGAGGAGACATAGCTGAAGGATGAAGCTGAGAAAAGTTGGTTGAAAGTGATAAGCAGAGTTTGTTCTGAAATCAACGAGATCTAAGAAAGGACAAATAAAAGACAAGGCAGAATCGGTGGCAACAGAAGCCCAGGCTTGGAAAAGGCCCGTCAGTTACTAAGTTGGTCCTGTTATATGAAGCATTCATAAGATTAAATCCGAAATGTAACATATTGCCTAAATCATGAGCACTCACAAAAGGACAAAATTGCGAGATTAAATGGTTTTGGGGAGCCCAAGAGTCATTCGTGGGCAGCCCAACAGTTTGGTTCTTTTTGTATAAATATAAAAGATTTAGATAAGAAAAGGGACTTTTTCCCAGTTAGATTGGAAGACATATTGTAAGAAGAACTATTTCCTTTTGCAATAAATAATTATAGTTTTCCTGTTGGAGAAAGCTTGGTGGAATGTTCAAATTTTATGCTATGGATTTGTTGAAGAGGAACTATTTCGTTTTCAGCTTTGTGTCCATTAACTATGAGATCGTTCTAACTCTTCGAACCCATGTTCTTGTATAAATGATCTTTGGTTTGTTTTAAAAAACCTTCCACTATGAGTAATGAATGTTGTTCATAGACAATTGGCTATCTGGTTGTTCAAATATCTTTAAATGTTCATGTGTTTGAAATAAGTATCAGCTATCTATGATTTATTTTTTATAATACATGCACAAAATACATTACTCGTTAATAAGTGATAATCTTGCTCCCTAGGGATAGGTTAGGTAGTTAGTTTTAATTTCTTGCTATGTGTGTGATTTAGATGTAAGAGAGTCTAAGACGAGAGGTAAGAACCTGCGCATCACATTGTGAACACTCCTTGCATTCTCAATCAACCTGCATCTTAGATAGGCACTTGCATATCACACTTAAAGTCAAAAAATACAAAAATATACACGGTGGACTAGGCCGCAACCAGTA
Source organism: Pseudotsuga menziesii (assembly GCA_001517045.1). Taxonomy (NCBI): domain Eukaryota; kingdom Viridiplantae; phylum Streptophyta; class Pinopsida; order Pinales; family Pinaceae; genus Pseudotsuga; species Pseudotsuga menziesii. The sequence continues at coordinate 33,990 of LPNX010700031.1, read as the reverse complement.
AAACCTTTTATTTTTGTCACTTGACCTACGATAGTCGGACCGCAAACCAGACGGATTCCCTATACCAAACAGTCACGGGCTAGTTGGTAACGTTGACTGGGGAGAATCCCTTGCTGTTGCTGGCTGCGAATTTCCAGGCCTCAACAACTTGCAAATGGTTGTGCTTGATATTATCAATGATTTTTTTTGCTCTTAAAGCTTCACATGTGGTGTCTTTCTTCACTCCCCCTTATTTCCCATTTACAACATCTAGAGGTGAAGGGGGAATATATTCAAATGGGACCTACCAATGGAAGTGTGGATTTCTCTATTATAGTATTGCTTAATTTATATAAGATTTCCATCCCAAGTCCTCTGATGCTTATGATTGTAACCCATCAAAAGACGCATCAAACTCATATTTACTACTTCTATCTTCCCATGTGTATGTGGAAGGAATGTTATATATCTCTTCAACTTAGTGTTAATCTTATCCGAAAGTGTTATCTAAAAGGCACTGAGAAATATGGTATCCTTGTTTGATATGATGCTCCTTAGTATCCCAAAGTATACCCAGACGTTCTCAAAGAACATGTGCATTGAATCTTGTCCTTTGATGGTCTTTACAAGGCATAAGAATGTATATCTTGTTGAATATGTCAACTACCACAGATAAATGGTCATATCCCTCCCTAGTGGTTGTTAACCTACCCACAAATTCCATGGAAATGCTTTCCCAAGGTCGAGCGAGTACAACTAAGGTATGGTACATGAAAGTATGCATCCTCTAATATACTATGCTACATCTTCTTGCATTCTGAGCCAATACACATGCCTTTGTAAGTTAGCAACTGGCTTCCCAACACCAAAATGCCCTGCAACTTTGGAGGTGTGCAACTCTCTGATAAGCTATAATCATCACCTTTAGGAATACAAATCTTGTATAACTTGTAGAATAACCCATTATGGAGATGACAATCAACTTTATTATCACCTTCTTCTACATGAAATTGACCATGTAGCTATTGAAACACCTCCTTGAAGTCCTCATCTTCTATCTATCCCTCTTTGTATGCAGCATGGGTAAACTGTTCCATGTGCATAAGAGTCCCCAAAGTTGTAATATTGGATGTGGGTGCCTTGAAATCATGTTAACAAATTATTATTACTTCAAGGATGATTTTAAGAACTCCCCCCCCCCTCCTCCCCAAAAAAATTTATATGTATAAAAATGGGTGAATCTTCCCGATATATAGGAAAATTTGAAGGCAATTTGATGTTGTAAAATCTTGGTGAATATTTCACCAAATTATAAGATATTGTAAAATATTAATGAATATTTCACTGAATAATAAAATAGTGTAAAAACTTGGCTAATATTTTACTGAATTATAAAATTTTGAAAATTTTTGGCAAATCTTTCACTGATTTATAAAACACGTTGAATGGCACTCTGCTTGTTAAATATGAGTTCAAGGCTTCTTCAAACATTGAGTTCATTTGTTATATTTCAAGTTTTGGTCTCAATACCAAATGGCAGTGGCCTTAATGATGCCTTCACATCCAAGCAAAGCCAAGTGGATCTTGTAGACATGTATTGTAAATGTGGGTGTTTGGAGGATGCATGCAACGTGTTTGACCAAGTGCCAGAGGAAAATACAGTCTCATGGAATGCAATGATTTTAGGATATGCTCAACATGGACATGGTAGAGATGAACATTTAACACTATCAGAGGGGTTCTTGGGGTGAAGATTTCCATTCATAGCTCAGATTACCATTCATAGAACAATACTATTGTAATAAATACAAAACATAATTTTCATCTTTTTCAACTTTAACACTCCAATGGTCACTATGTTAAAGTTGGTCCTTGAGATGATTTAACAATTGGAATGTACATAACATAAATAATAGCAATAATACAATAAACTAATGAACAATAATTAATAAATAGACACACTACTAGTTTAGACCTGGTTTGGATCAGCCTTAAACTTAGACATCTTTGGAATCATCTCTTGTCACTGGAAGGACAATATGCCAGAAGACATACCTTGAGAGAGAGATGGTTAGAGTGCAGTTGGCTTAGGTCAGGCACATACATTAATAACAAGATATCCCAGTCACCAAGAGTGAAGACCCTAGCAGGAGATATACTTAGTCCCAAACACAGTTAGGCACCTTCTAGCAAACTTAACACAGTCATATGACATAGACCAACCCCAGAGGATGCAAATAGACACATACCAACTAGGAAGAGCCACCACATTCCCAAGGTAGTCCCTAGAGGGCTTATACACTCGACAACCTAGATGAAATGACTGTTACAATCCACAACCCAACCCTAGAGTGCTACAAAATAGTCACGTCTTGCTAAGAGGATGTCAAACATAGTCACGACCAACTAGGAAGGGTAGATCACAGTCACAACCAGCTAGGAGGAGGCCAACACAGTTGCTTCCAGCCCACAGGGGCTCCCAAAACAGTCACGACTTGCTAGAGAAGGTCAAATATAGTCACAACCAACTAGGAGGAGACCAAGAACAGTCACATCTAGCTAGAGGGAGGTCAAACACAGTCACAGACCGCATAAGAGGGTTCCAAACAGTCGCAGGTTGTGTAAGATGGGTAACAGAATCACTATAAACTGATAGAATCAGATATTATGCCCGATCTTGGACTCCATTGGCCAATTGTGGTCATGGAGGCTAATACAATTATGCATTGTAATTATGCCAATTGATTCTTGCATTATATTAATATTGGTCTTGTGCCAATAGGTATCCTACGATCAATGCATAGGAACCTAGTGCATAGACCATTTTTCTCTTCGCTTAGCTATATAGAGCTCTTTTATTTTCTGAATAACAATAAGTATTTACAAAGAAAATATACAATCAACATAAAAGAATCGAAAAAGTGAAGACAATTAATTCATGCAACTAAAAGGTTATAAAAACATCTTTTCTCAAACCCTGATTCAATGGAAATCAAATAAACCCAGTCTTGATTAAAGCTACAACAAAGAGTTAAATCAAGCATCAAATGAGAACCATAAGCATTCAAGGGATTAACACAAAGATTTGGACTACAAATTCTATGCAAGATAACGTCTTGGAAATTCCCATAACTTGTTAAGATGGTGGAGATGCGATCATGTTAGACATATTGCGAGATTCTGTTATACTGTAAAATGCTATAGCTGTGGTGTATTAGGTCACAAATATCAAGACTGTAGGAAGTCAATAAATCCCTCAATTAAAGGAATTGTCTCATATATGGCTAAGAAGGAGTCCAACGAAACCTGGAAGATAAAAGAAAATGAAGAAATGCATGAGCTGGGTAAGAAATAAAAACATCATTCCTCAAACTGTTGAATCAAAGGAAATCAAATGAAACCAATGAAGCTACAACAAAGGGTTCAATAAAGCATCAAATAAGAACTATAAGCATTCAAGGGACTGACACAATCTTTAACCAAAATAAACCCAAACTTCCATAATCGACAAAATACTACAAACATAAACAGTAAGCAAACAATAGAAATTTTCCAAGTTACAAAGGTATACATTAACATATTTTTATGTACTAGAATGAGCCCCTTCTTGCTTAGCGGAAGTCTTGTTAAATTATTTATTTATCCTTTAATACCATGACACTATCTATGTGAAAAGATAGGCCCCAACTTCGTCAAATTCCAACTTAATTTCCTGTCACAAACAAGAAAGGCAATGTAATAGTTAAATACTAAAACATTAATATTAAATAACTAACGTAAGGAAATGCAGTCCCACTCATCAATGTTACAACGAAAAACACAAAACATAGAATCTATTTTTACCTTAAATGCAACGTCAAATTGACATATAACGATCTTACTTCCATAAATACTTTTCAACCTACTTCAAAAATAGAGGAGCAACAACATTAGTCAAATAACATGAATCACATCATCAACAATAGAACACGTAGACTCATGAGTCACAATTGGAAGGTGTACGTGAAACATAACTGCACTGACTAGATTTAAGAAAAGTGGGGACCCGAGACTTCACTTGTTATCTCGTCCCTTAATGGTCCAACGGACATGTGGGGACCTGAATCTTGACAAACCAACAAACTGATAGAATCAAACATTAATATTATGCCTCATCTTGGCCTCCACTATCCAATTGTGGTCGTGGAGGCTAATACAATCACGCATTGTAATTATGCCAATTGATTATTGCATTAGATGAATGTTGGTATTGTGCCAATACGTATCCCACGATTAATGCATAGGAACCTAGTGCATAAACCATTTTTCTCTTCGCTTAGCTATGTAGAGCTCATTTATTTTTCTAAATAACATTAAGTATTTACAAAGAAAATATACAATCAACATAAAATAATCGAAAAAGTGAAGACAATTAATTCATGCAACTAAAATGTAATAAAAACATCTTTTCTCAAACCCTGAATCAATGGAAATCGACTAAAACAAATCTCGATTCAAGCTACAACAAAGGGTTAAATCAAGCATCAAATGAGAACTAGAAGCATTCAAGGGACTAACACAATATTCAACCAAAACACACATAAACTTCAAAAATCGACAAAATACTTCAAACAAAAGCAATAAACAATCCATAAAATTTTGTCAAGATATTCATGCTAAACACCAACATGGTTTCATGTACTTGAATGAACCCATTCTTGCTTAGCGAAAGTGTTGTCAAATTAGTTATTTATCCTTTAATGTTAGGACACTATCTATGTGAAGAGATAGCTCCCAGGTCTAACTTTCTCAAATTCCAGCGTCATTTCCTGTCACATACAAAAAAGAGACAATGTAAGAGATAAATATCAAAACATCAATATTAAAATAAGCTGCATGAAGGTAATGTAGCTCAAATCATCAATGTTACAACAAAAATGTACAATGTAGAATCTATTTTTACCTAAAAACAAAACCTCAAATTCACATATAGTGATCACCAGCAAGGGTACATGGAACACTTAGACCAAAATAAGACTCAAGAGTTCCTCATGTGTATTAGATCATATACAATCTTAGGTGAAATCCATTTTCCAATTCACATTCTGGACCTGGTCATCCATTTTCCATTTTCCAAATGACATATTGGTTTTCTACAATGGCTCAAAGAGGGAGGCTTCCAAGTTAAAATATCTCTTCACTCTTTTCTCTAGAGCTACTGGTATGATTTTCAATAAAGGAAATATACAGTTTCCTTTATAAATTTATCAGAGGCATCAATGAATGGTTGTTTATTACTGGCATTTGATGTTGTCTATTGGAAGGCTCTATTAGTGGCATTTGATGTTGTTGCAAACTGGTTAGTTTGGAGAGTGGGTTCAGGAAGAAAAGTTAGGGTGAGATAGGATCCCTAGTAGGGTAGTATAGGAGCATACATGTTGCCTCAGAGAATGATAAAATCATTAAGAGAGAAAGGCATTGTCCATTTGGACCAAATTAGTGACCTAAGGCTTACTTCTTTCATGAAGTAGGAATGGTTACCCGTTGATACTTTTAATGGCTTTGTCAATAATGACAGATTCTTTGGAATGTTTACATCAAATCTTTACAATCTAACTATGTTTGATTGTTAACAAAATAATATGTTATGGTATGGTTTAGGAATGGAAATGGTGCATCTATACCCCTAACCTGGGTTACATGGTCATCCATGAAGTGGAAGACTTCAATGATCCTCTTTGGTGGTTTAAAGGTCTTTGAAAATTTAAATGGCCACTTAAAAATAAATTATTTTTTTGGTTGGCTTTGATTAATAAGGTGCATGTGTGGGATCATTTACAAAAGACTTTGTGGGAGGGACCTAGCAGGTGCCCATTATGTGGGAATATTGCAGACAACATTTATCACTTGTTCATATTGTGCTCATTCACATCTAAGGTGTGGGGAACGCCCTCTGAGATTGCTCACATTCAATCGGTTTGGGGAGGGGTTGACCTTGAAGGAGTTCTTCATACCTGGGCACAAATAGATGCATATAATACTTACCATGCTCTTCCTCTAGTTATATTATCTTGGGGTATATGGTTTTTAGGAACACGACAATTTTTTAGGATATTCTCATCCCTCATAGGATCTGTGCCACAAATGCTATGGTTATTACAGATCACTTTCCACAAGTCACATAGGATCATAATGACATAAGGATATAGGCAGAAGTCATAGATAAAATAGGAGGTTAGGGCTACTTTGATGGAGCTTCTCAAGGGAATCCTCCCTTGAAAAGAGTTAGAAATTTAATCTTCCAAAATGATGCCAGTTGGTCAAAGTTTAAGGTTCACAAATTTTTTTTTATTTTTAAATCCAATGAGTTGAACTTCTAAAAATCATAAAAGCTCCATCTTTAACCCTCTCAAACATAAAATAGATAATGTTAACATTTAGATTTTACCAAACCATCTAACAACAAAGTTACTGATTCCAATTAAAATTTGTCAAAAAAAAGTTGCTTATTTATACTATTAAAGCCAATTCAAACTTCTGTCTCTGTTGTCACTGTTACCCGTTAACCCTAAACCCTCAGAGAAGCTTTAAAATCCTCAGAACACTCTGCTCACTGATCGCCGACGTTTTGGCCTCTCAACTATCTACGGCGATATTCATCCAGTCACTCAGGCGTTCGGCCGCTTCGAATTTTGGCCTCTCAACAATCCAGTCACTCACTCACTCCTCCGGCCGCTTCCAGCTATTTATCTCAGCATTGATACGCTTAGATCTGCTATTTCAGCCTTGTAAAGATAATGGCTATTCAGCTCATATGGAAAAGATTGATAACCAGCAAAGTCCCACAGTCATCCATTTGTGTATCAATCCCAATTTCGCTGCTTGCGATTAATGCAAAACCTCAAATAGAAATCGCCAAATTCTGCACCGAAACAACAGCCCCATCCCAAAATCCACAATACAGCGGCGTTATCACAGATTTCCTCACCAGCAAATGTGGTATGACAGAGAAAGATGTTTCAAAGGTCTTAAAATATAGTAAGGGCTTGCTTCGTAAATCAAGCGAGAATTTGAAAGGACGTTTGGAGCTATTAAATGAATGTGGGTTGACCACCCCTGCCCAGATTCGAAGGGCGGTCAGTCGCAACCCTAGGGTTTTGTTCTATATATCCGAAAGGGACCTACAGTCTAGGCTCAGCCTCCTTAGGTCTTTCCTGAATAAAGATGATATATGCAAACTCGTTATTGCGGATGCAGCTATTTTAAATCACAGGGAGGATAACCTTAGATCTGCAATTTCAGTCTTGCAAAGATTGGGTGTTGAGGGAGAATTGTTATCAAAGTTATTGATATCGCAGCCCCGTTTGCTCACGTCTACAGAGAAAACCGTTATTGAGTCATTTAAAGTGGTCGAGAGTTTGGGGTTTCAGAAGGGATCAAAAATATTTCGAAATGCATTGCGTGGGACATTTGGAATGGGAATAGAAAAGATAGATCTAAAACTGCGATATTTGGGCCTTTTAGGTTTCTCTAATAAACAAATTTCTGAAATATCCAGTCGGATGCCGTCTATTCTGGGACTTTCAGATGGAAAATTGAAGCGGAATGTCGATTTCCTGGTCAAATCAGGGCAATTTTCATTGGATGATTTTGTTAGGTATCCAATTTTGTTGCAATTCAGCTTGGAGAAGTGGATAATTCCTCGATATAGAGTACTAGCGGCATTGAAGAAAATGAAAATGTTAAAAAAGAGGATTTCCCCAAGTATGATTGCTAGTTTTTCAGGAAAAATATTTTTGCAATACTATGTTGATCGGAATTCCGAATTCTCCTCAGCTCTGCGGGATATTTACTACGAAGGGAAAGCTGAAAGTGTTGATAATTGACAAGGAGGCATCTACTGAGTTTGTTTTCTGTTTCTGTTGTGAGCAACTTTTGTTTTCTGTTGAGTTTGTTTCAGTCAAAAAGGCTAACGAAAGTTGTGAGCAACTTTTGTTTTTTGTTTTTAGTTTTGAAGTTCCTTTTATATGTAACAACTTCAATGTCATTCTGTTTTTATTTATGTGAGCAACTTTAATGTTATTTTGTTTTTAAGCTTATAACAGTTTTAAGCTTAATGTTATTTAAGCTTATAACAGTTTTTAAGCTTATAACAGTTTTAAGCTTATTTTGTTTTTAAGCTTATAACAGTTTTTAAGCTTATAACAGTTTTAAGCTTAATGTTATTTTGTTTTTAAGCTTAACAAAAGGCAACTTAACATTTCTTTATTTAGATTTTAAAACAAGAACGATTTTTTTAGCAACTTCAATGTTATTAGTTTTTTATGTGAGCAACTTTAATGTTATTTTGTTTTTAAGTATATAACAGTTTTATGACTTTTTTAACAAGAGGCAACTTATAACTGCCAACATTTCTTTATTTAGATTTTAAAACAACAGCTTATTTTTTATTTAATATTTATGATGTTTTATATTTTGGTTAATATATTTGGACATAGATGATATTTAAACAATTTGAAGTAAAAGTGTAAACATTGAAATGCATCATTGTAATCATAATGAAGCTTTTCATCCATCTTCAAAAAAAAACAAGAAAGTTCATGTATGATGGAATTGAATAGACCTAGTAAACATTGAATTGTAAACATTGAAATGTATTAATGTAATTTTTTAAGTAAATATTGAATTGTAAACATTTTAATGTATTAATGTAATTTTTTTTATAAAATTAAAGTTTGATTAATTGTTGAATTGTCTTGGTGCTACTGGGTGTAGAATAAACAGTGAATGACATTCTTTGAGTAACTCTATCACCCATTGGAAACTTAGTGAGTACTAACATAATAATAATAAAATAAAAAATAAAAAATTGTTGAATTGTTTAGCAAATAGATGTTGAAAAGCTTTGTTTAAAAAAACATGACAACAAAGTTCACTCAAAATAAGTTTTTTTTTTTTATAACAATTGTTTGGTTATAAGTTGAAGTGAGTTTAGTTTGTTTCTTATGAAACCATTGGCTAGTGAAGTAACTAAGTTTAACTTGCTTTTCATAAATTTGTGGTATTAAAAGGTAGTGAAACTAGTCAAGCTCATCATGAGTTAACTTAATTCAATCAAAATATGAAAAAAATGATTCAAAAGACTTTAAAATAAAATTTGAAAACAAAAACTTTGATTTAAAAGCTTAACAAAAGAGTATTCAAAATACTTTAACAATAATTTTTCCATTTATATTTATTGTTAGTAAATAATATTAATAATTTAAAAATTATCAATATAATAGTGTTGTTCATAATCATCTTATTTTGTAACTACACACCTCTTATTATTCTTCATTGAATTCTATGAACTTATCCATTGAAAAATGTTCTAATGAAGTGGTGGAGACCCAACAACTATCTATTCAATAATAATGCTATCCATTCTAAAGACTAAGCAATAAAAAATTTCAACATTTGCTTCCAACCTTATGTATCATTAGCAGAAATTGTATACCAAGATGACAAATAACAACTAAAGAAGAAAAAACAAAAATCATTGATATTCAAATATAGGAAGAATAATCTACCACTATTAATAAGAATTGGGCTACACATTTACGACAAATCACATCCTTAATTGTAATTCACAGCATTCGCCATTCAAATGAGGGGGTGAGTTTGTATATGTTTTGCAATGAGAGAAGTATGTGCTTAGAGGCAACTCTAAACTTAAGTAAAGTAACAATTTGCCTACATAAATGTAAGAGACAACCAAAGGTGGTTTGTTTCAAATAAATCGATAAATCCATTTGTCTTTCTCATGACGACATCAAAAGTTTAATTATGCATTTAAAAGGCGTTTTCTAGTTGTGCAAAAGAACTTCAAAAATAAAAGTAATATACATTAAAATTACTAATTGTGGCCTTTCTCAATGCCTACGACTATGAAATACCTAGAGTAATGTAACAAAGCCATGCAAGAAGCACTATAAGGGTTGTAGTAAGAGTTACTTTGGTCCTCATATGACAAAGACAAACAAATGTATGTGAAAGTTTTATTGTGTATGCTCTTATTGGATGATGTTCAAGCAAAAGATGCCCAAATTCATGCATGGATCCAAAACAAGTGACTGGCCCACTAAAGCTTTCTTCAATGTTCTGGCCTTCGAAGAGGTGAGTGAACACAACCTAGTGCTCAAGATAGCTCATGGTAGCATAGAAAACGCTGAAGCCATTGAATTCAAGTTTGTTGAGCATTACATAATAGTCTTTCAATCGTAATATCCTATGAAAGAAAGGCGAGCAATTATTCAAAAGTGCCTTGACCTTACTCCTTGCAAAGCTTCAAGAGATTAGTGGTGAGCTTGTGATGTGACCATGTTACTTGATGAGTTGAATGTCCCCTTGCATAAGATGGTAGAGGGAAAAACCCCTGGATTGAATGGATTTCCATGTGAATTTACAAATATAGCTGGTCATTGTGGGGTTGGATTCACTCAAATTTTACCAATAAGCTCTAGTATCCAATTCCTAGGGACTCATTAAATCAAGGATTCATTAAATTAGTCCTTGAGATTGGTGACCTCAAGCTCTTTACCAACTAGAGGCCCATTACTTTGCTTAGCATGTGATACAAAATTCTGGCCAAGTCACTGGCTTTGAGGATCAAGTACTTGCTACCAAATATTTTTGGCCTGAATAGACATGCTTCATCAAAGGACGTTACAATTTCGACATCATTAATGTCTAGGAGGGTATGGAGTTGGCTATATCATTTAGCCTATATGTGTTGTTCATTAAATCCGACTTTGAGAAAGCTTATGATATAGTTTAGAAGTCTTTTATTTTGGCCATGCTTAAAGCACTAAGGTTTGGGCATTACTTCATTTGTAGTGTGGAAAGTATTTTGGTTTATGCCTCTACTGGTTTCTCTATCAATTGAAGAGAAGATCAAGAAATGGATTGCCAAGTTGTTGGAAAAGGCTAACAAATTCTAGATCTACAATTAAATTTTGGTAGCTGCTCATGTGTACTATGTTAGGATTATAATCCTCCCTTGTCCAATTTGGTCGTATGTCTAATTCAAGAGTCATGTTTAAATCGGGAGTCCTTTCAGTCTATTTTTAGTCACTAGCACCATTGGGTCCACTTGGCCTAATTGGGGCACATCTACCAGTTACTAAAGTGTGGGGAACACTAATTGAAGCCAACTGCCATTGATTGCACTTGCATGCATCAGTTTAGGAGCTTCCTAGATCAATCCCTACAGATTAGGAGCCACTGGGAGTGCTGATACCAACCTTCGTCAATTGAGTTCAGTTGGTGACTAGTCAAGCTCAGTTAGGAGTCAGTTACATTCAGTTCTAATTCCCTACATTCAGTTCTACTCAGTTAGGGCTAGGATTTCATGGCTGCATGCAGGTGAGGCACATTTACTCACCTACCTCAGTCAGTTAGATTAGTTAACCCTGAATTAGACACTTGAGTTGTGATTTAGAACTCTGATGAACTGCGATGAACTCCGATAATGATTTAGACAAGGTCAGTTAACCATTCAGTCAAGTAGATTCAAACCAATTTGAATTTCCTCACATAGATTTGAATTAAATGAGGCTATTTATCCATTGTACTTCATTGTAATTAATTATCTAATTACTTTTGATTAATGAAAGCATTCACAGTTGCAAGCCTTTTTTGCACCGTTTCATTCTTCAATTGCTGAGTAAATTGTATGATCTATCTTATGAGTTGTGTGTTGGTCCAAAGATCTATGTGCTCAATTTAATATAATATTAGAGCCTTGACAGGACAAGGCACTTCTCCTACTACATATTCATACTTGGATAAAAAATAAAAATAAAAATTGAGCAAAATTGCTTCTTCCAATACTGCACCAGAAGCGAAGAATTTACCACTTAATATCCCAAGCAAAGGAATTATTGATCAAGCTTGCTTGATTAACTAAGCTGGGCGTGAAGGAAATTCCAAAAGTGCAGACTATCGACCTTACTTTGTCTGTTTGATTGTGTGATTTATAGGTTCATCAATCTCCTTCACTGCATTCGCTACAAGCAGCTCAGTCTCCTTCACTACATTTGCTACAAGCAGCTCAGTCTCCTTCACTACATTTCCTACAAGCAGCTCAGTCTCCTTCACTGCTGCTCACTACAGCAGCTCAGTCCTCTTCTTTTCATTCTAAATGGATCCTCCAATGGAGCTTCTCACTCCTTTCAACTACCACCAGTGGAAGGAGGGCATGGAGATGCAGCTACACTCCAAAAGACTCTTCAGACTCAAAATGGAGACAGAGGCAGAGCTAGTTCATTATGTTGACAAAGAAAAGTACTAGAATAGGATTGATGAAGCATATGGATGCTTGTGCCTCTCAATCTCTCGAGATCTTCTCTTCCACATCAATGGATTGAAGAATCCCAAGCAGGTTTTGGATAAGCTTGCTTCCCTATTTGATAAGCAGGATGATCTGAGGATCTATCAGCTCGAGAATGAGCTGATTTCTCTTCATTCAGCAAATTTTGAATCACTAAATGACTTCTTCACCAAATTCAAGCATCTAGTGTTCCAGTTGAAACTGTGCAAGGTTGAGAAGGAGGATGATCAACTCATCCTTGTCATTCTCTCAAAACTTGGTGCAGACTACTCAGTCTTTTTATCAACATTTCATTCAGTGAAGCTCACTACTCCAAATTGGAGGATGCCTACTCTTAACTCCTTCATTGAATCTCTCTCTCGGGAGAATGACAAATTGATCCAAATGGGGATCATTCGATCTTCCAAAGATTAAGCACTGGTTGCAGGAGGACCTTAGGTAGTGAATCATAAAGGGAAGCAAAAGGATGAGCCTTTTGTGGAGAAAGAGCTGTCAAATGAGCCTTCAGGTTCGAAGAGAAGCAAGAAGAATGCCAAAGGAAAGACACTTTGTTCTTACTGTGGAAGGAGATTTCATCCAGAAAGCTCTTGTATGAGAAGAACAATTGATGAGATGGCTCTTCTTCTGAAGAAACATAACATTACTGTACCTTCTAGCACAAGGAAGTTTGACCATAGAGAAGAAACTGAAGAACAAGAAGAGACATGCCATGCACTGAAGGCTAGCTACTCAACAACACATGCCTTCCTCATTGATTTTGGAGCTTCCAATCATATGGTTGCATCCAGAGAATCATTCTCTTCCTTGCAGTCTTTTGATGGTTCTAGTATTCAGATGGGTAATAACAGTCAAATTCAATCCAAAGGGAAGGGTTCTATCAAGCTTGAACATGGAAAGTTCAAAGATGTGCTTTATGTGCCCTCCTTAGCTACAAATATGTTATCAGTATACCAAATGACTCATATTGGCTCTCCAAAGCTAGCCTGCATTTGGTCCTGACTCAGTGGAGATTACAGATATCTCTACTGGGAACATCATAGCGAAGGGTGTTGCAAATCACACCTCCAAGGCATATGAGTTCTCACACTTCATGCCATTTTCAGAACCAGTGCACTCTTAGCAGCGACTTGCAAGGGAAGGTAAAAACGTTTCATCTACTTCTTTTGTTGTTTCCACTAGTACTGCAGATCCAGTTGTATCAGTTTATGAGATTGAGATTCAGGGTGATTCAGATCCAGATCCAATCCCTACTTCCAAACTGGAAGCTAGGAGATGACTGGAATTCCATCCGACACTCAAAAGACTAAGAACCTTGCACTATGTCATGCAATCTTACCTCCTTTAGAGAGATGCAACAAACTTCCTATAAGATGCTACATGGAAAGGGCTCAGTCACACTGCATTCAGAAGAATAGAGTGGATCATACAGTTCTTCATCTAGCAAGAGGCAAAGGTTACATTCCTCCTTCCTTCCATCATCATTTTGGGAGAAGATGGAGAAGTCTACATGCTAGGCCCTAGGATACCTATGCATAGAACATCATGCATGCTGCTTCGCTACATCATAGAGATTGCAGCAACATATTTTCAAGTTTTTTAAACTTGAATCCTAATTTTATCTGCTTAGTTAGAGGGGGGGATTTTTTCCATGTGGTTTTTTCCCCAGTGCCTTGTATTGAGCAGTTAGTTTACTTTACTTGCAGTAATGTGTGACCTATGGTCTTAGTTACCGGGGCCCACAAATTGTTCAAGTTAGCATTCAGGGGGGGTGTTAGGATTATAATCCTCCCTTGTCCAATTTGGTCATATGTCTAAATCAAGAGTCATGTCGAAATCGAGAGTCCTTTCAGTCTATTTTTAGTCACTAGCACCATTGGGTCCACTTGTCCTAATTGGGGCACATATACCAGTTACTAAAGTGTGGGGAACACTAATTGAGGCCAACTGCCACTGATTGCACTTGCATGCATCTGTTTAGGAGCCTCCTAGATCAATCCCTACAAATTAGGAGCCACTGGGAGTCCTGATACCAACCTCCATCAGTTGAGTTTAGTTGATGACTAGTCAAGCTCAATTAGGACTCAGTTACATTCAGTTCTAGTTCCCTACATTTAGTTCTACTCAGTTAGTGCTAGGATTGCATGGCTGCATGCAGGTGAGGCACATTTACTCACCTACCTCAGTCAGTTAGACTAGTTAACATTGAATTAGACACTTGAGTTGTGATTTAGAACTCCGATGAACTCCGATAATGATTTAGACAAGGTCAGTTAACCATTCAGTGAAGTAGAGTCAAACCAATTCGAATTTCCTCGCATGGATTCAAATTGCATGAGGCTATTTAGCCATTGTACTTCATTGTAATTAATTATCTAATTACTTTTGATTAATGAAAGCATTCACAGTTGCAAGCCATTTTTGCACTGTTTCATTCTTCAATTGTTGAGTAAATTGTATTGTCTATCTTGTGAGTTGATTGTTGGTCCACAAATCTATGTGCTCAATTTAATACACTACTTTTGTTGGGTGTCTTCACTTGTGGCCTGTTCTTGGATGGAAAAAGGCCTTTGCTTCTTTCTTTGCGCTAAGATAGATAAATGCAAGGGTTTTCTTTCAGTTCATTAGGAGACTTTTTGTATGTCAAGGAAATATGGGGACCTCACTATTATTAAAACTTAGCTCAATCCTAGGCCTTATGTGCCAATTAGATCATTAAATATGATGATTGGGGGAAGGCTTGGAAGGTCCTTCTTGGGTTTTGGGTTGACCAAGGGGGTTCCTATGGGAAATTTCCCTATAAGGGACTTCCCTTGGAGACTTTATTAGTCACCCCTATTATAGTCAGAATACAGGATTCTTCTATGATTAAAAGCATTTGAAAGGAATGGGAGATCATTAATCCATTTCTAGATTGGAATGAGCCAATTCTTCAATCCAACCTTCTAATCAACTCCCACTATCTATAATGGTATTTAATTATTTTCTTGTCAAAATATTATTGCCTCGTGGGATATATCGAAATGGATTTGCATGGTGAATGATTTGGTCAATACTCAAACTCAAACCTAGATTCCTTGCTTGATTTCAATCTTATGTTCAACCTAGCCTACTCATATAAATATTTTTTGGAGTCTATATAGTGTTTGAATCTTGACCACTTGCTATGAAGCTCAACCACCCCACGATGAGAGCTTCTTGGAGAGATTGGAAGTGGGTTAATGCTACAACTTTCATGAAATACAAATCGTCCATGGGCTATAAGTGGTTTTGTTCAAAGCCATCCTTAGAAGGTTGACTAAAAAAGCTTTGGAGATTGAATTCAAAAACATAAAACTTGGCTTTTCAAGTTTCATAGTATTTGAAAACTTGTTTTAGAATGTAAAATAATCCTTCATGTAATGTATTTCCGTGAGGATTTCTCCCCTTATATAAAATATTAACTTACCTAGGAATTCAAATTCCACAATGTCCTCATTGCAAATGCTTTGAAACCCTAAAGCATGTGTTTTGGTTATGCCCATTAGACAAATCTACCTTGGCATGGGCAAAGTCTCTATGCTAAAAAAACTTCCTTGCTTCTTTACTAATTGAAGGGTTGTCTTGCTTAGTGATCAATGACCTCAGGATGTAGGTTTTTTTATGTTTGGTTGCTTATTGGGGTTGAAGTTTTATTTTAGCTATGGAAAAAGAGGAATGTTTGTCTATTTGATTCTTCTATCACATCAAGGTTTCCTTGGTATGATGGGAGTATGATTTGTGCTAGCCTATCCTTGCACATTGAGGTGCACTTTGATAAGGCGTACTTGGAGATGGAGCACCTATGACAACTTCTAGACTATTAGCATGGTACCCCCTGCATTGAGTCATGTGGTCCTAGCCCAAAGCATGCCCTTGAACATGCACCTTCTCATCCTTCTTCCATAGGCTCTTAAGTGGGAAAACCTAAGCATAGGTTTGTAGAATAGTCATAGAGGGTTGTTAGTGTGCAAATAACCTCTCCGTTAGTGATCTATAATTTTTCATGGATATCCATTGTGTTAGACTAATTCCACAGAATGATAAATAACCTAGAGTTGAAAGGAAAATAACTAGAGAAAAACAACACAACCACAAAAGAACACAAGATATATCCTGGAAAAACCCACTATGGGGAAAACCCAGCTAGAAGTGAGGAATATGCCTTGCTCTTTTTTTTTCTCCAATTTGTAATGCAAATACAAAGAAATTAGTGCTCAAAGTGGAGTTACCTTTGACATTGTGGTCTGCACAACCACCACAAGTTTTCCTACTTCCTTTGTTATCCTTTAATATATGTTCCCTTACTATTACTTAGTTGTGGAACGATACAATAAAATCATGAGAATGGAACACCATCTCCTCCTAATAGCTTGGTATTTAACATAGCCTAATAGATGTCTAGGGTTAGATTTAGGGTTTGTACATTTCTCAAATTCTGATTAGGGTTGGGGTTTTGGACCCTCTAAAATGTTCTTGAAAGTATACATGTGACTAACTCCACATGTTTGGGGAGTGAGAGTGAGTGTGAAATCCACTCAACAGTATGGTGGTCTAATAGATAGGTCAAGTTGTGGGAGGCATAAATTCCTCATATGGATTTTGATTGAGGTGATTCTTGCAAAGTTGGAAAGGTCTCAAAGTGCAGAACAACGTGTGGGGTGTGAGATATGCACATAAAATTTTGACCCCCCAAATAATAATTTAATCCCTCAAATGGACCTCAAAAGCTTTTGGACCCCAAATTTGTAAAATAAGACCTACCCCTAAAATGGGTCCTACAAACCAATTCAACCAATTTTTCCATTAAAAAAGCACCAAAATAAATGAGAAATTATATATTGATCCATTTTAGATAATAACTTTGTAACACCCCCTTCTATCAATTCAACTAAGAGAGGGGACAATAACTAAATTTTGGGCCTCCAAATTCGTCCCAAATCCAAATTACAAATTCCACAACAAATAAAATACGTTTGCAGAACATAAACAGACATACACAACAGAAAATGAATCAATCCACACACAAGAATACTTAACTTAAATAATGTTGATCCAAGCAAATGGTTGCGTAAGAGCGATTTTCCACCCAAGCGTAGGAACTTTGTCCAACATATACTCTTTCTATTGAGAGGCCACCCCCAAGCTGGGCTATGAGGCCACCTAGGAGAAGAAAACACTTACAGGATTCTCTTTCTTAGCCCACAATTTGATCTTCTCTCTATGCTTAGCCAAATGCTCATACAAATCTCTACAATGATCTCAAACAACTTTGACAACCTTGGCTTTCACAATACCTTCCCCACACAACACCCTTCTTGGATCAAGCATCCCCTTCACCAATCCAAGGATCTCTTGGGTGATCCATCTTGTCGAGTTCTTCTAGTGTGTGCATAGAAGAAGGCCAACCTGCTAAATGTTGTTAGAGAACCACCTATAGCCTCAATTTTTGGCTTCTCGGCCATCTTTGAGCAACCGAACTCAATGGGAAAGGTTCCCTATATTTCCCAGTCTCTCTAGTTAGCTACAACCATCATTTTTCCTTCCAAATTTGCAGGTTTTTCTCTAAATTTGAATTTTCTAGGTTATTCACAGTCATGAACAACAATACAGAGCTTTGGGTTGTGTATATTTGCGCGAGACTGTGTGAGAATGAGGGTTGACTCGAACATGTATGAGAAAATGGTGACAAGACAACTGCCATAATTTTTGACAGTAGAAGAAACGACTCTTGGAAGCTATATACTAACTTCTGGTAGCTGACAAAACTGTCACAAAAGTGCAGTTAGTCCCATGCTTCAATAACTGCATGAGGTGGCTTTTCCCACCAACCCCGCACATGCATTCAATGATTGGAAAATAGTCAAAAATAAGATAATTGGCTTATTCAAGGCATATCACATAATTTGGGTGAGTTCTAAAGTTGGCATTTGGCAGCAAGGATTTGGTCTCCCATGGGCCCCCCTTTCCTCTTCCCATCTGGTGGAATCATAGCCCCTTTGGTGCTCTTTACATAGCCATTCTTGGACCATTATATTATTTATGTACATAATATTTACGTACATTTCTTATTGACATGATAAGCCAAACACAACGTCCAAACAAAATTATTTACATTATACATGATTATCCATTCATTAGTTGAGCCTTGAGCTCCACACTAGGAATCCATAGTACCATATTTAAATCATTTACATAATTTTGTTTAAATATATCCAAGTCAAAACTGAGGTTATTACATCCTCCCCATTTTGGAAGGATTTTTGTCCCCAAAATTTCTTACTAAATGAGGTGAGGAAATTTTTTCTCTACCTTCTCCATGGGATACCATTTATCCTTTCCTATAAGTTCTCCTTTCAACCCAATCTATGAGAGGTCATGGTGCCCTTGTCTAGTAGTTTAAGACTTCTTTTCTTGCAAAACTATGTCTTTTAGTAACTATACTTAAGCACTAGGTGTTAAGTCCTCTATGGTAGGCATGACCTCCTCCTCCTCATGATCTAACATGGAAGGATTATAGAGTTCTAAATTTTACACATTCACCACTGAGTAAATGCACATGTATGGGGATAGACCGAGTTTCTAGGCGTTATCTCCGACCTTCTCCAATACCTCAAAAGGGCCATACTGTAGAGCCTTGATCTTCTTACCAGGAATCTGAAGACTTTCCTTGTTCAATTGTAACCAAATTATATCCCCCACTTTGAATGATTTCTGAACTTTGTGTTGGCCATGTTTGGTCTTGTACTTTTCCCATGACATCGTCAATGTCTCCTATACTTGAAAATGGTTGTGCATGATCTTATCAATGATTTTTTCTGCTCTTACAGCTTCACATGTGATGTCTTTCTTCACTCCCCCTTATTTCCCATATACAACATCTAGAGGTGAAGGGGGAATATATCCAAATTGGACCTACCAATGGAAGTGTGGATTTCTCTATTATAGTATTGCTTAATTTATATAAGATTTCCATCCCAAGTCTTCTGATGCTTATGATTGTAACCCCTCAAAAGACACATCAAACTCATATTTACTACTTCTATCTTCCCATGTGTATGTGGAAGGAATGTTATATATCTCTTCAACTTAGTGTTAATCTTCTCGTAAAGTGTTATCTAAAAGGCACTGAGAAATTTGGTATCCTTGTTTGAGATGATGCTCCTTAGTATCCCAAAGTATACCCAGACATTCTCAAAGAACATGTGCATTGCATCTTGTCCTTTGATGGTATTTTTACAAGGCATATGAATGTATATCTTGTTGAATCTATCAACTACAACAAATAAATGGTCATATTATAACACCTCGGTTTTGAACCCGATGCATTAAATATACATGATGTATATATTGTAATGAATCATGGTGTGGAGCTAAAGGCAAAAGCCCCACCATCGATTTGGTTGTGTTATGTTCGGCGATTGAAATCACTGCCGATGGTATATCGTGATATACGGCACATATTAGTTTCGGAATCATGTAAATATGCACTTTAATTAAAATGAACCCCAACCAGCTATGTCACTGCAACCATATTGAAAAGGGCATGCTTTTACCAAGGATGGGGGGGGGGATTGTTAAACCATGAACATATGGGAAAAAGCCATGTGACACCACCTTGTCTTATCCAACTACCACTCTAATGTTCGGCTGAGTAGTTGAGGCAGTTATTGCTAGGGAGTGGAGTGTGGCAGGACTGTCATTCCTTGCCCACATGCACACTCCACCAGCAGGTTGACCCTCACGTTGGCAAGGAAAACCACCACCGCCATCACTCCATGCGGACTCTCCATTCTCACTACTATTCCATTCTCTCCATTGTTGGTTCATTCTCACGCATAGGCAGGAATTGTTCATCCTCACACAGGGGCGGTAGTTCTGTTCATTCTCATGCATAGGATTTTTTCCTGGTTTGACTCACGCAGCGAGCTGGGAGCCATGTTCTTTCATCCACAATTTCCTTGTGAAGGGCCATTTACATTTTTCAACTGTGTTTATGTCTTCCTTACCAGATTGTGGCTTGTGTGTATGTTATCCTATGTCGAGCTGAGAACCAAGCTTTCCTCTTCCATCTTTGGACTGTGTAATTTTCCTCTGTGGCTTCGTTGTCCAGGACGGACTGTTGTTTTCCCCACGTTGTGAACTGTGTTTGCTGATATGTTTTGGGACTACTGTAGGTTGTTTTGGAGTTGTTTTTGCCACGATAGGGCCAAGAATGACTCAGGAGTTGTTTTCCTTGCCCAAGCTGTGAATCGCTTGTGTGACTGCGTGTATGCAGTGGTTGGTCTTCAGACTATGTTGGGAGAAGGGATGGGGGCTTGGTTTTCTTGATAAACCTGGTGTGTTTGGAAACCACACAAACAGAGCTAGAGGGCTGGCTTTCTTCTCCACAATCCCTGAATAGCACTAGAAGGGAAGTCAGGGCCTGAGGGACTGTGTAGTAGAGAAGGGACTGATTCCTTGTGTTGGGTGTGTGTGGGTGTCTTAGAATTCAAGCTAGTTCTGGTGTAGGTGTTCCTAGCTCTGTAATGGGCTCACCAGCTTAGCATTTAGCCTTTCCCTAACTCCTTGATGGCCTGATAAACCTGACCATGTTGGCTTGGTTGTCTTGTTGATGGCCTGATAAGGGCCCAACTGTGTTGGCTTGGCTGTGTTTTGTGTATCCTTGGCTATGTGTAATCCTGCTTGTTCCTTATTCCTTGGGGAATCATACCCAGCTCAGGGGTGGCAGCATTGCTGAGATCTTCAGGAGCATGCTAGCCTATGGTTGGGTGGAACATTGCAGTGACGTAGCTGGTTGCGGAACGAGTTCTTTATAAGATAAGTAATCCTGTCTATTTTACTTTTGTAATCATATTTACTGTTAATAAATTTTTATGAACATGTTGAATGCTTGTATAAATGTATGTTTGCTTCCGCTATGTATGATAAATAATCATGTATCTGTGCATGTTCTACTTCAAAGCATTTCGTTTATATATATATATATATATATATATATCCATGTTCATGGGGTGGTTTTCCCGGATGGTTAACGCCATGGTAGTGTCCTTATCGCCGGTCGGAGGGTCGGGGATGTTACATTGTGGTATCAGAGCCCTGGTTGTAGCATGGGCCTGAATGGGTTATGACAGATCAGAGTAGAGGAAGGATTACCTTCTTCCCAGCAGAGATCAGAAATTGATGATAGAAAATTTCTTGAAAATTTTGTTGGAAAATTTGTCTAAGTGCCTGAACCGTCGACCCATCGAAAGACTAAGTGGAAAGCTCCTCCGATGTAGCGGAGAGCTAGGCAGAATATCACCCGAAGGAGGAAGAACTTGTGAATTTTCTCTAAGTGATCATCGGCCATCGGCGAAAGTTAGTGAAAGCTGGAGCTGTGGTTTCGGCGGAGAGCAGCCGAAGACCGCCGAAACACCGCCCCTTTTTAGTTGAAAGATCGTCCTAAAAAGGCCATCGGTGATCGGCGACGGTTAGCTGTTTGGATCGACGGAATTTAGTTGTTCGTGCGCCCGTCGTTGCGACCGCCTAAGAGACTATCCATCCAATGGACAATGCATCCGATCACCGACACATAGATCTTAGTGGTTCCGACCACCGACAGATGTTATGTTCTATGGAAAGAAGAGGGAAATTTTTTTGAAAAATTTGTCCAAGTGTTGAAGACCATTGACGATCGACGAAAGATAGTGGTTTGGACCGTCGATGTGTCAGAAGAAGATTAGTTGAACAACCACCGATGAAGTCGAAATGATTTAGTTGTTCGCGCACCCACCGTTGCGGCTGTTTAGTGGACTATCCTTCCAATGAACAGTTGTTCTGACTGCCGATGCTGTAGTGAACAGTTGTTCTAACGGCCGATAAGATTGTCTCCGCAGAAATCCTAGAGAGTTCACTGGCCGCCATTGCGGCTGCCCATGGAACTAGCCACCCGAAGAGTAGTGGATCTGATCGCCAATAAAGATAGGAAGCCTAGATGACTACGGATCCGATACGCCGGAGAAAATTAGACGTGTCACATACCCCAATTTTGTAAAATAATGTTAATTAATTTTATTATATTCCTGAGACATTATGATAAATTAAATGCTAAGTAGGAAATTGATGACTCAACAAAGTCAATAGAAGTGGAATGTAATTCAGAATATTTTATTATTAATAAATAAAATTGTGGAGACAACAGCATGGGAGAGCTGTTAAAAATAGGTTACTGGTCAAACTGGTGGATGGAACTAGGTGGAAGGCAAAAGACAAGTGGCAGCATCCTCAAACACTTCCTAAGTTGCAGGTGGCAACTTCCCTATATTTGGGGTCATGATCCCCCAAGAAAGTGGGATCAGAGCAGGCGGCTCATTAAATGACAGTTAACCCAAAAATACCTAGGCAATCTTTTAAAAAGTACTCAATGAAGAGAGCTGAGGCTGCTCAGATATTTTCCAGAGAGAATTCATTCAGGTGAATGTTATTCAGGAAATTCATTGAGGAAAGAGGGAAAAACAGTAAGGAAGATGTCTGAGAGGATTGCTGCAGTAACTTGTTTTATTACAGCTTGTTAGCTGGGAGAGCTTACTGAAAAGTTCTGGGTTAATACTGAGTTTGAATACTGGTATTTGACTTAGCTGCACCTAGTTCCAGCCAGGGAGACCAGAGAAAGCTCGGGGGTCCTGAGGAGTCGCTGTCTGAGTGCTCTCCAGGAGTTGGTAGGGAGGAACTGCCTCCCATTACTGTTTGTTGTCCAAGGCTTAAACAGGTTCTGACATTTATTTATTTCTGTTTTAATATATGTGAATGGATGAATGTTATGCTTGTATTACTTGACAGAAGAATTAGCTAGTTAGTGATGTAATTTATTCTAGTTTATCAGTAGTTGAACTTGTTGATGATTGAAAAGACCCTCTGTGTTTTTCCACATATGGGCCACCAGACCGTACTCCAGCACAGAGGCAGAAATTATAAGAAAGATGTATGATGAGATTACAATTTAGGCATTTTTTTCTTACTTATCATCCGAAGGAATGTTTGTTTTTATTGATAGCTGTGTATGCTTACAGACAAAACTAGTTTTCTGTACAGTAATTGTTTTCAATAGTCTTATTACCGAAGCAGATAGATTAAGGTTACTTTAGTTCATTCTACTATATTGCAAGCATTACTATTTCTTCCTTCTAGTTTAAAAATAATTTAACTGGTTATATCCAAGAACAGTATTGAATGTAGAAGTAAATAAATGTAAATTTAATTCTATAATCAAGCAAGCTAGCCAGAACTGATGTATTACATTAGTGTTATTATTTCCTTTATTAAATCAATTTCTAACATTAATTAGAATGGTAACTCTATCTTTTATGGATTATAAATGCATGCTACTATATATATAGTTATATAAGATAAGTCATAAGAAGTGTTATCCGATTTATTTTTATTTTCATAATTAATATCCTAACTTAACAGACATATTAAATCTTAACAGAACTTTTAAGTAACTGCATACCAGTACAGAAATTAATACAGCATAATGCTATTTTCTATATGCTATAAAATAAACAAGGTTATACATATGGAGAATCTAATACTGCAATAAAGACAAGATCATTATTTTGTATTAGTAAGTATTATTATTATAATAATATTATACTTTTTATACAACATAGGGATATTATCTCTTTTTAAACTTGAGAATGTCAATATTGTTTAAGTTACAGTCATTAGTTAAATATACTCTGTTATACAGGATAACTTGGCATTTCTTGGAAACTTTATTAAAATAAATTAAAAGCAAAATATAAGAACCTTTATAGTTTAAGGGTATAAACCCTATATATCATTTAAGAAGTTAATACCTAATAAGTAAATCAAGGTGCATAACCCTAACAATAACTTTATAAAAGAATTTATCTATAGTAAAATAACTCAGTTGCTTGTCTTAAAGCAAAAGTAAATAACAGAACAGTAGATTACTCGAACATCGAGCTTAACCAATATAGTATTATCCATTTATTTTACTCACAGTTACCAACAGAGTTTATATTTATAATTCATATTGTCAGATTAAGAAACTGTACTTAATCTTAAACTGTAAAATTAGGATTGAACCCTATAAAATCCAGCTTATACAAGTAAAATAAATCCTAAGAGTTAAGACAATATTTTCACCTACGGCCGTATTACAAATCAACAATATAGATTGTTATAAGCCCATATTTTATTTATTCCTATACAGAGCATAAATTTAAAATGTATACGATCAACAAACCAAAAGATATAGGAAAATATTATAATAAGTTATATTATAAAACTCTGGGTGAAAACCCTGAATATTCAAGAGTACAGTAAAAGAAAACAAGAATTCGAAGTCATAACCTCATTCACAGGCAGGCTTACAGCCCAGTACTTCTTATACAGTATTTTAAGCACAGAAGGAAAACTGATAATTACAACATCGGCCTAAGCCGTAACACCCTCGCATAGCGCAGGGGTTTATCCTGTTAAAATTCATTTTTAACCTGCAGTTTACTAAGACTGAACGGAACCAAGGTAAATACAAGAGTTACACCTCTCAAAGCCAACCTCTAACAGCACTAAAAAACCAGCAAGGAGGGAACGCCATGTTTGAGACCAGGCTTACCGGGGAAAACCAACGGTTGAAATCTTGCGTTTTCCACTCCACAAGGAGGATACCAAACCTACAAACGAAGGAACAACTTATTATTTTTAAAACCTTATCATTTAATGGCTAATCTATTTTTTGAAATAAAAAAAAAAGAAACAAAAGAACAACCTGTAACTTACCGCAGAGTTTTATAGAAGTGTAGCCACCGAAATTAGCCAGATAACCACGAGCAGAGGAAGCGTAAACCCTTCTTTTGTCACCGAGAAGAATGAGCTCACTGGAGCAAAGGATACCTAACACAATGGAGGGCATTGACAGTATCAAGTCGAGGTGATGCATTTACGCAGTGACAGGGTCGACAATGGGTGTCAAAGGGGGAAAACCCTAGGTAATCAACAACTTAAAAGCCACCAACAGCAAGCTTTTCACTCCCACACAGTGCAGTAGATGAGCTCACGAAGAGCTGGAGCAACATAAGAGCTGCTATCAGACAATGTAACAACGAAATGGACCAGGAGGGTTTGCAGAGCGTCCAAGCCCGAAGGCAAAGGAGAAATGACGAATTAGGGTTGAGTCAATTGTTTTATAACACCAATGCATGGCTGAGGAGAGACCACGTATTACTTTTAATACATTGCATGTAGTGGGTTGAGTTCTAATGTTCCACGACGAGATCGCCATTGATTTATTTTTCAAACCAAATCATAGCGTGGAGATCTCGTAAGGTTGTTATACCATAGTATCACCTGCGACATAATTTTTCAACCACGTACTTTAGAATAATGCATTTTAAAACTTTGCAATGTAGATATTGTTCATGATTAGTCTCGTAAATATTTAGTCATAGAGAATTGTTTTATTATAAGGAGTTATAAGAATAATGGAGTAATGTTAGATGTAGTTGTTTACAATTCTACAACTATATTGTCAATTTCCATAGTCTGCAATGAAGGTAAAAGACTTGACATTTTCTCTTTTTAATGACTATAACTTGTGGAAATCAATTTATATAACCCACTAATTTTGAGTTTGGGTTACTCTAGTCCATTTTATTTGTTATTGCTAATAGATTAACAACCTCTTAATAGTCTTAGAATCCTCATGGTAACAATTAGACTTTGGTTATTTTCCAAGCTCAAAGATTTACAAAGATTTTATAAGTCAGTGTATGTTAGGCAGCTTGTGTAATTTTAACCTTCCTTGTTTGGTAGTATAGTCTGGAAAACTCATAAATGGGTTTAATTATGATAATCTAGGACTGATTCTAAAGGTGTTTTTTTTGTTATTATCCAAATGTCGATCATGGAAATAGAAGTAGCATTCCAAAACATTGTGAATCCTTAAAATGTTAAGAGAAGACTTGTATCAAACAGTAAACCTTGTAAATGGTTAAAGTAAGAAACGTATAGGTCGATACTTGTAATATCTTAGCATTTACAACTACAGATGCAACCTGATCATAATGCAATCTAAACATGGCATTGCTGCAGTAACGATAAATAATAGAATTTAATCTTTGATATTGTAATTTTCTACCATGCTAGCTGTTAGTAAAGAGATAATTATTGCATTTTTTTTTACACTTACTTCCAGTATGAACATTTAATAGTTTCGTACTAAGTGGATCTATTAGACCATATTTTCTGGATAAGAGATTTTAATTGCAATCTTTATGAGTAGAATTCAATTCTCTAGCTTAGATCTTAAAAGGAAAACTTGGTAAAAGATTTACCTTTAGAGCCTGTTAAATATGTATAGCATGAATATACTTGCACAAAATAATTTTATTTACAACAATCGTATTGTAAACTTTCGAGACTTGTTAGCTGCGACCGTACATCTTACCTGTATACCTGTAATAGAAGAAAACTGCTGCGTTAGCTCGGAAGCTAAGTAAGCCCAGTCCTTCATGACAAACCCACCTTGTGTCGCAAGCAGAAAAACAATCAGTAACTGAAAAGAATTATTCTTAAAAGTTAAGTATAATCAAAAGATCATTCAGTTACAATTCTAATAACATAAAAACTAATCAAATAGTTACTGACTGCATTTAATGAGGTTATATGCTATTTTAAAAATTTTAAATTTTTCGGAATTTTGGGGGTTTTGACAAGACGAATAGACCAGCGATGGATATCGAAAGAAGCTAGTTGTGCTGACCGCCGAAATGTCGGAATGTTAGTTGGGATGAGACCCGATCCTGTACAAGGAAATTTTGAGTTTTCCGTGGGATTTCCCAGTAGATTTCGACTGTTTTTCAGTGGGATTTTCAGCGATTTTTCAGTGGATTTTCAGGGCTGAAAAGGAGAAAGTGGCAACGATCTTATTCACCAGATTGCATGAAAATCAAAGATTTACAAAAAAAAAAATGAGGGTGCTGCCCTCGACCCGCCCTGCAGTGGCGAAGCCACAAGGGGCAAGCCCCCTTGACCCCGGTCGTCCCCCTGAGACAGACTTCTTTGATGAAGAAAATTTTGTGTTTAGGCAAAAATGTCATTTTATGATTTTTCCAGGGGGAGGTAAGTAATTTCGATTTGTGTAAATGTTATGCAACTAACGGTTGTGTTTCTAAAACGTTTGCAGAGTCATTGGCAACTTCAAGAGCAGTATCCCAGATAGTGCAGTTTGGTAAGTAAGTGGTGGTTCAGTCATGAGAACCCATGACGGATATGATGCTCGGGATTCTTACGAGCGTGCCCGAGATGCCATGGGAGAAAATTTCCGTAATGAAAATGATAACATAGAGTCTAATGGAAGGAGATTCCAAGAGACACCGTCAGATGTTGCAACCACCATGAGAAGCTTGATTAAATTCCAGGAAGAGCAGCATCAGTTGAATGCTGCTATGTTGCAGAGTTTAACAGACTTGTAGAGAAAGATAGACTCTGGACGAGGTACAACAATACCAGAAGGCAGTAAGAGCAGTACTAGAAGAAGGAGAAGAACTTCTAGTGGATCATCTGACTCTAAAGAATCCAATGGGGATTCAGGTTCTTCTTCTCATAAAAGGAAAAGAAAGAGACACCATAGGGATCGCTCTCGGGATGAATTTAAGAAGGATAAACCTCCTACATTTGATGGTGAGGTAAAAACTGGACAAGAAGCTGAAGCTTGGCTTCTTGGGATAAAGAAGTACTTTCAAGTGCATGATTATTCAGGAAACACGAAGGCAAGAGTTGCCATATTCAATCTAAATGGAAGAGCATTCATTTGGTGGGAACAATTCAAGCAAGTAAAGAGGATTAGTGAAAGGAGACTTAAGTGGAAACAATTCAAGAATTATTTCAAGCAGAAATACCTCTCTAACAGGTATTATGATGACAAGATTAAGGAGTTCCATGAGCTGAGATTGGGACAGCATACCATGCAAGAGTATGCAAATAAGTTTTTGGAGTTGTTGAGGTATGTCCAGTACATCAGAGCTGAAAAAGTAAAGGTACAACATTTTTTGAGTGGATTACCTCAGTCTTACAAAGATAGAATTGAGTTTTACAAACCTAGAGCTCTTGAAGAAGCAATAAGGAAGGCTAAGTATTGCTATGAGCAAAGCAAAGGTAAACCAGATTACCATAAGGCATGGAAGGACAAGAAGAATGAGAAGTTTGACCAAAGAAAGAAAGGTTTCAAACCTTCTAACTTCAAGAATCAACAGAAGCAGCCATCCCAAGCTGCGAGTAAGCCAGTTGGAGTGATAGGAGAAAAGCCTAAAGATCCACAACAGAATAGAGGACCACTTCAATGTTGGAGATGTGGAGGACCCCACATGCGCAGAAATTGTCCACTCGAGAATGAGAGTGCAAGACCGGATTATAACATTCAAGAAGAAAAAATAGTGGGTCAAGTAGCAAGGGCAGTCCCTAGGATTTATGCAGCACTAGAGGACCACCAGGAAGATCACCAGTCAACTATGGTTGAAGTAGTAGGTAAGATTGTTGAGCAATTTGTTTCTATTTTGATTGAACCAGGTTCTATGCACAGTTACATTACTCCTAGAGTACTGGAGATTTGTGCTTTTAAGAAAGTAAAGCATAGGAAGTCTTGGTTAGTTCAGCTACACTCAGGTTGTGTATTGATTACAGACAATTGAAAAAGGTTACGGTGAAGAATAAATATCCTTTGCCTAGGATTGATGACCTCTTTGATCAAATGAGAGGAGCAAAGGTATTTTCCAAGATTGACTTGAGGTTTGGTTACCATCAGCTGAGAATCAAGGATGAAGACATTCATAAGACAACCTTCAGGATAAGGTATGGGCATTATGAGTTTGTAGTGGTACCATTTGGTCTCACGAATGCACCAACTACATTTATGTGCCTTATGAATAGTGTCTTCAGCAGATATTTGGACAAGTTTGTTCTTGTTTTCCTTGATGACATTCTTGTTTATTCTAAGAATGAGAAAGAGCATGAAGATCATTTGAGATTGACATTGCAATTGCTCAAGGAGCATCAGTTGTATGCAAAACTAAGCAAGTGTGACTCTATAGAGATAGAATTCAGTACTTGGGTCACATTATCTCAGAGGAGGGTATATCTGTGGACCCTGAAAATATTGAAGCCATTATGAATTGGCTTACTCCAAGAAATGTGACAGATGTAAGATCTTTAATGGGACTTGCAGGATACTACCAGAGGTTCATTGAGGGATTCTCCAAAGTTGCACATGCCATCACTTCTTTGCAAAAGAAGGGAATAAAGTTCGAATGGACATTGAGGTGTGAAGAAAGTTTCCAGCAGTTGAAGAATATTCTCACCAGTGCACCCATATTGAAAGTTGCAGACCCAGAGAACGATTTTGTGGTGTGTACCGATGCATGTGGACAAGGGCTTGGAGGAGTCCTTATGCAGGACAACCACGTGATATGTTATGAGTCAAGAAAGTTGAAGGAGCATGAGAAGAACTATGCCACTCATGATTTAGAGCTTGTAGCCATAGTACATGCTCTCAAGATGTGGAGGCATTACTTGATGGGTAGAAGATTTGAGCTAAGGACAGACCATTGTGGTCTGAAGTATCTATTTGATCAGCCTACTCTGAATGCTAGGAAAGCAAGATGGCTGGAATTTTTATGTGAATTTGATTTTGAAATCAAGCACATAAAAGGGAAAGAGAATAAGGTAGCTGATGCACTCAACAGGAAGATGCGGGAAATGCATGTGGCATCCTTTAGTATTTGCCAACCAGATTTGAGGCAGCAGATTGTTAATCATGCTGCTGGAGATGAATTGTATGAGCAGGTAAAAGACAAATTGCAGCAACAAAATCTTGAGAAGAGGTATGAGGGACATAAATTGGAAGAAGATGGAATTTTCACTTATAAAGGTAGAATTTATATTCCAAATGTAGCAGGTTTGAGGAGAGTTGTTATGGATGAAATCCATCAAGCTCCGTATTCTGGTCACCCAAGATATCAGAAGACAATTGCTACAGCTAGAAAGCAGTACTTTTGGCTAGGAATGAAAAAGGATATGGCTGAGTACATTTCGAGGTATATGAAATGTCAACAGGTAAAGGTTGAGCATCAACACCCTGCAAGTTTGTTGCATCCTTTGTCGGTTCCATAATGGAAATGGGAAATTATTTCCATGGATTTTATTACAGGATTGCCGATGACTTTGAGACAACATGATTCCATCATGGTTGTGGTAGACAAGTTGACTAAGGCAGCGCATTTTATACCAGTGAAGTCTACGCATAAGACAGATGACATTGCAAAGATATTCATGAAGGAGATTTTCAAATTGCATGGATTGCCTAAGGCAATAGTCTCTGATAGAGATGTCAAGTTCACTTCCAATTTTTGGTAGGGGTTGTTTGCAGATTTGGGTACAAAACTAAACTTCAGCACTGCATACCATCCTCAGACAGATGGGTAGACTGAGAGAGTTAATCAGGTTCTTGAAGATATGCTTCACATGTACGTGATGGACAAACCAACCAAGTGGGAAGATTACTTCCACTTGGTAGAGTGTGCTTATAACAATGGACAACAGGCATCCTTGGGGATGAGTCCATATGAAGCTTTGTATGGGAGAAGGTGTAGGACACCTGTGACTTGGGATAATCCAGTGAGCAAGATTGTGCTTGGACCAGAATTTCTCAAGGAAATGGAGTAAGAGGTTGTAAAGATCAGGCAGAATATGAAAGCAACACAGGACAGACAGAAAAGCTATGCAGATAAGCATAGGGTGAACAAGGAGTTCAGTATTGGGGATCATGTTTACCTCAGAGTGAGAGGAAGGAAGAGTTCCTTGAAGCTTGGAAGTTGTGCCAAGTTTCCACCAAGATATTGTGGGCCATTTGAAGTGCTTGAAAGAATAGGGCCAGTTGCATATGGACTTGCATTTCCTACTAGTACTAGAGCTCATAATGTTTTTCATGTTTCTTTGCTTAAGAAATATGTACATGATCCTAACCATGTGATAAATTGGGATGTGATTCAGGTGGAACCCGAGGGAGAGTTTCGAATCGAGCCAATGCGCATCCTCAACAGGAAGGTCACAACGCTTCGGAACCAAGCCATAGGTTAGGTAAAGGTGCAATGGGAGCACTACGGACCTGAAGAGGCTACGTGGGAGTTGGAGGATTCCATGCGATTGGCACATCCATTTTTTTTCAATTCTGCGGAACACTGAGGCGATACTAGTGTAGCATTTTGTTCAAATTTTGTAAAGCACTGAGGATAGTGCTATTGAAGGGGGGAGGGGAATGTAACACCCCGGTTTTAACCCTGATGCATTAAATGTACATGATGTATATATTGTAATGAATCATGGTGTGGAGCTAAAGGCAAAAGCCCCACCATCGATTTGGTTGTGTTATGTTCGGTGATTGAAATCGCTGCCGATGGTATATCATGATATACGACACATATTAGTTTCGACATCATGTAAATATGTACTTTAGTTAAAATAAACCCCAACCAGCTATGTCACTGCAACCATATTGAAAAGGGCATGATTTTCCCAAGGATGGGGGGGGATTGTTAAACCATGAACCAATGGGAAAAAGCCATGTGACACCACCTTGTCTTATCCAACTACCACTCTAATGTTCTGCTGAGTAGTTGAGGCAGTTATTGCTGAGGAGTGGAGTGTGGAAGGACTATCAATCCTTGCCCACACGCACACTCCACCAGCAAGTTGACCCTCACGTTGGCAAGGAAAATCACCATCGCCATCACTCCATGCAGACTCTCCATTATCACTACTATGCCATTCTCTCCATTGTTGGTTCATCCTCACCCATAGGCAGGAATTGTTCATCCTCACGCAGGGGTGGTAGTTCTATTCATTCTCACGCACGAGATTTTTTCCTAGTTTGACTCACGCAGCGAGATGGGAGCTGTGTTCTTTCATCCACGATTTCCCTGTGAAGGGCCATTTACATTTTTCAACTGTGTGTATGTCTTCCTTACCATATTGTGGCTTGTGTATATGTTATCTTCTGCCCAACTGAGAACCGGGCTTTCCTCTTCCATCTTTGGACTGTGTAATTTTCCCCGGTGGCTTTGTTGTCTAAGACAGACTGTTGTTTTCCCCACGTTGTGAACTGTGTTTGTTGATACATTTTGGGACTACTGTAGGTTGTTTTGGAGTCATTTTGGCCACGATAGGGCCAAGAATGATTCAGGAGTTGTTTTCCTTACCCAAGCTGTGAATCGCTTGTGTGACTGCGTGTATACAGTGGTCGATCTTCGGACTGTGTTGGGAGCAGGGATGGGGGCTTGGTTTGCTTGATAAAACTGGTGTGTTTGGAAACCACACAGACAGAGCTAGAGGGATGGCTTTCTTCTCCACAACCCCTGAATAGCACTGGAAGGGAAGTCAGGGCCTGAGGGACTGTGTAGTAGAGAAGGGATTGATTCCTTGTGTTGGGTGTGTGTGGGTGTCTTAGAAGTCAGGCTAGTTCTGGTGTAGGTGTTCCTAGCTCTGTAATGGGCTCACCAGCTTATCATTTAGCCTTTCCCCAGCTCCTTGATGGCCTGATAAACTTGACCATGTTGGCTTGGTTGTCTTGTTGATGGCCTGATAAACCCAACTGTGTTGGCTTGGCTGTGTTTTGTGTATCCTTGGCTATGTGTAAGCCTGCTTGTTCCTTAGTCCTTGGGGAATCATACCCAACTCGGGGGTGGCAGCATTGCTGAGAGATTCAGGAGCATGCTAGCCTATGGTTGGGTGGAACGTTGCAGCGACGTAGCTGGTTGCGGGACAAGTTCTTTATAAGATAAGTAATCCTGTCTATTTTACTTCAGCAATCATATTTACTGTTAATAAATTTTGATGAACATGTTGAATGCTTGTATAAACGTATGTTTGCTTCCGCTGTGTATGATAAATAATCATGTATATGTGCATGTTCTACTTCAAATCATTTCGTTTATATATATATATATATATATATATATATATATCCATGTTCATGGGGTGTTTTTCCCAGATGGTTAATGCCATGGTAGCATCCTCTTCACCGATTGGAGGGTCAGGGATGTTACACATATCCCTCCCTAGTGGTTGTTAACCTACCCACAAAATCCATGGAAATGCTTTCCCAAGGTCGAGTGGTTACAAATAAGGGATGGTATAGACCTTGATTTCTATTATTGGGCTTAATGGTACATCAAAGTATGCATCCTCTAATATACTATGCTACATCTTCTTGCATTATGAGCCCATACACATACATTTATAAGTTAGCAACTGGCTTCCCAACACCAAAATGCCTTGCAACTTTGGAGGTGTGCAACTCTCTGATAAGATATAATCGTCACCTTTAGGAATACAAATCTTATATAACTTGTAGAATAACCCATTATGGATATGACAATCAACTTTACTATCACCTTATTCTACATGAAATTGACCATGTAGCTATTTAAACACCTCCTTGAAGTCCTCATCTTCTATGTATCCCTCTTTGTATGCAACATGGGTAAACTGTTCCATGTGCATAAGATTCCTCAAAGTTGTAATATTGGATGTGGGTGCCTTGAAATCATGTTAACAACTTATTAGTACTTCAAGGATGATTTTAAGAA
>LPNX010700028.1:194575-326413 GCA_001517045.1 Pseudotsuga menziesii | reverse complement strand
TATATATATTTTATAACTCAAACGGATAATTTTTTTTATGAAGAATTACAGGTCTGATTTAGCAGATGCCAATCAACCAATTACACAAAGAGGAATAGAAAAACTTCAAGAAGATCAAAGATTGTACAAATTCTTACAATATGAGAGTGTATCTCCAGTTAGACATATTACAACTTATTGAATCTCAATTAAGGAATTGGATGAAAATTGTTGGATTCTCCTTTGATCCTGAGGTTGCCCTGTGACAACAGGAAAGCTTTGTTTCCAGAGCATCTGCAGTTTTATTTAGCTCACGCAGAATGTGGGAAGGTGCAACCCTTTCAAACTCTTTCAAAATATTATGGGTTCTCTGCAAAGATTTATTCAAAGCATAATTATTAAAACGATCTTCTAAATTTAATACTTTGATAAACAACTCTGAATCTCCAAAAAATTGAATTGACTTATATCTATTCTCCTTTGCAATCTGGCATGCCTTAAGGATACTATAACTTTCAGCCTGGTTATTCGACATGATTCCAAGTCCCCAACTAAAACTGGATTCCGTCAATCTATCTGGAGATATAACCAAACCCCCAGCTCCTAAGATCCTAGGATTCCCCTTGGATACCCCATCAAAGAAGATAGTAGCTGAAGGAGAGCTCATCCACCATACATTAAATGTTACAGCATTGCAATGCACATGCCAGGAGGGGGAACAAACTGGTTTAATGCAGACCGACTTTCTCAATCCCAATCGATAGGATGCGATCCACACTAAAAGCTATGAAGACAAGGATGAAGGGGATGCCAATTTACAAGATGACTCAGAAATTATCAATTTGATATTATGTGCCACGATCAAGGGAGTCATAAGCAAGTTATTAAAAATCAAATCGTTTCTAGCAAGCCACAATTTCCACCAAATGTATTCCGGAAATTATTGCCAGAGTTTGGACCATTCGACTGTTTTGTCTCTTATTTCTGGTCTCTGTTCTTTCCATGAGATATAGAGAGGTACGACTGCAATTTGGACAAGGGCAGATACGTTCAAGCCATTAAGGACCATCTCCCACATCGATTGAGTGAATACTTAGTCAATGAAGATGTGGTTTGACGTTTCATAGGATGAGTTACAAAAGTAGCACCTAAAAGGTCCATGGAATCCACGTTTGATCAAATTTTCACCAATCAACACCTTTTTCTGCATGAGCAGCCATGTGAAGAAGTTCACCTTGGGAAGGTTGTAAGAAGGCCAGACTATTTTCCAATACATAGGGGA
The DNA here is from genome assembly GCA_001517045.1 of Pseudotsuga menziesii. Taxonomy (NCBI): domain Eukaryota; kingdom Viridiplantae; phylum Streptophyta; class Pinopsida; order Pinales; family Pinaceae; genus Pseudotsuga; species Pseudotsuga menziesii. The sequence goes on along the minus strand of LPNX010700028.1, from coordinate 325,152 downwards.
TAGACTAGAGACATGACGAGTTTGTAATTCGGTGAAGCCTTGAGCAGCTGAATAAGTTCCAGTTTGACCCCAAACCCATTTATCTTTATCAGAGTAGTGAACTGGAGCATGTCACATACCCCAATTTTGTAAAATTATGTAAATTGTTTTAATTCTATTCCCGAGACATTATGTTAAAATAAATGCTAAGTAGGAATTGATGACTCAGCAGAGTCAACAGAATTGGAATGTAATTCAGAATATTTTATTATTAATAAATAATTATGGAGACAACAACATGGGAGAGCTGTTAAAAAGAGGTTACTAGTCATACTGGTGGCTGGAACTAGGTGGAAGGAAAAAGACAAGTGGCAGCATCCTCAAACACTTCCTAAGTTGCAGGTGGCAACTTCCCTACAATTGGGGTCATGATCCCCCAAGAAAGTGGGATCAGAGCAGGTGGCTCATTAAATGACAACTAACCCAAAAATACCTAGGCAATCTTTTAAAAGTACTCAATGAAGAGAGCTAAGGCTGCTCAGATATTTTCCAGAGAGAATTCATTCAGGAAATTCATTGAGGAAAGAGGGAAAAACAGGAAGGAAGTTGTTCTAAGAGGATTGTTGCAGTAACTTGGTTTATCACAGCTTTTTAGCTGGGAGAACTTACTGATAAGTTCTGAGTTAATACTGAGTTTGAGGACTGGTATCTGAATTTGCTGCACCTAGTTCCAGCCAGGGAGACCAGAGCAAGCTCGGGGGTCCTGAGGAGTTGCTGTCTGAGTGCTCTCCAGGAGTTGGTAGGGAGGAACGGCCTCCCATTGCTGTTGTTGTCCAAGGCTTAAGCAGGTTCTGCCATCTAGCTATTTGTTTTAGTAACTGTGAATGGTTGGAAGGGATATTAGTAGATATTTAAGCGATTTAGTAATGAGAATGTTTCTTTTTATTTAATAATATTAGAATCTGCGAATGAAAAATAATGACCCACTGTGTTTTTCCACATCTGGGTTTTACCAGATAGTACTCTAGCGCAGGGGCAAAAATTATAAGAAGATAGTATGATGAGATGGTAAAATAGTAGAATGATTCTTCATTGATCATTAGAAGACATTATTTGTTTGACTAACAGTTGTTATGCACAAAGATAAAAACTATTCTCTCATATAGTATGTCTTTCTCTGTAATTCGATTATTGCAAAGAACAGATAGAAGATTATGCTAGTTGTAATAAAGAAAAGATAGACTAAGTATTTTTGCTGTTTAAACCTTATAATTGTTTATCTTCCAGTTTGAAGAATCTAACCTCTTATGCTGAAAAGACAATACTGACAGTAGGAGTAAATACCTATTGGATTGATGTTACAGTCAAAAACCTAGTTGTGTTAGTCTGTATTTTAGATTAAGAACGCAGTTAATTAATTACTAAATCTTCTTTTATTCCAACTAAGTTCAAACAGATTCCAAAACTGTTATTCTATTTCATATATAGTAAATGAATGTTATTATATACACAGGAATTTATATATATGTATATGAGATAAAGCTTAAATATTATATGAGTATTATGTAAATATACACAGGCATTATAACTAAATAGATAGACCAAACCAAACATTGGATAACAAAATTAAATATTAACCATAGAAACATTTGTACTCACAAAGGAAGTAATATCGTTATTGTATTAATAATAATATACTTATATTGCATATAATATAAAAGCATTACTAATGTAATACTTAAATTAATATTATATTATTACCTTTGCAAACTTAGACTGATTATACTCTATGTATAGATAAATAAGGTTTATGCACAAATAAATGGTTTATACTCTGTGTATTATAAAATAAATAAATAATACTTGAAGACAGTAGTAAAATATAATAAGAGTATAACAGATTTACATAAATTGAAAAGTATGCACTATGCAATAAAAATTTCAGTTTCTAACAAATATAAGTTAGGGTATAAAACCAGTACAGAACCCTTGACAACAAAATTTATTTAACAATAAGTTGGAGAGTACTTTAACCACAAAATTAATTAAACCGAGAATAAACTAGTATTACTGTAAAACCTAAGCAGAACTAATAACAACAGTAATTAAGTATACAGGAAGAATAACATGGTTATTAAATCAAGTAATATTAAAGATCCTATTGATCACTGTTTATAAAACACAGTAATATATCATCTGTTCCCATTGGTAAGATTTCTCAGTATCACAACCGTAAAAATGGTTACACAATCAACAACCTTTGAAGGTCAATTAAGAAGCTTAAAAATTATTCAGTTTAACAAGTATAACTTGGCAACATTTTATAAATAACAAAAGTTAAATCAAGAATTCTTTTATCAAATCCATAGGAACCAAATATATCGAAGACAGATAAGCTTAATAAGCCAAATTAAAACAGTAATGGATTAAAAACTGTACAGTAACATAGTATTAATTAAGAAAAGTAAGCATGGACAACGCATGGCTCCACGTTCAGGGTAAACCCTGACAAAAACTTAAATATGTACTGAAGAAGGAGTTTATCTCCTTGGCACCTTACGGCTGCCAGTAACATTTACAGTAAGTAAACTTGCAGCCTCTACAAACAGTATTACAATCTTTTTGCATGCTTACACAGTTTTTAAACAAAACCCAAAAACCCTCAATCTCAGCTACAGTCAAGTTTCTGCATTTTAAACAAAGAGCCGAGCTCTTTAGTAGTGTTAGGGTTCACCAAAAGAACCCAAGTAACAGCAAGGGGTTTTCAACACGAAACCAAACTCTTAACCGCCCTAACAATCCAACAAGGAGGGAACGCCATGGTTAAAACCAGGCTTACCAGGTAAAGCCAACCGCCGAAGCTATGTGCCATCCACGCCATGAAGAGGAGTCCAAGCCTACAGCGAAGGAACAGTTTATTATTTTTAAAACCTTATCATTTAATGACTAAGCTATTTCTTGAATTAGAAAAGAAACAAACGAAAGAACAACTTGTAACTCACCGCAGAGTTTGATAGAAGTGTAGCCACCGAAAATAGCCAGATAACGACGAGCAGAGGAAGCGTAGACCCTTCTTTATCACCGAGAAGAACGAGCTTGTTGGAGCGAAGGATACCTATCACAATGGAGGGCAGCGACAATATCAAGTCGAGGTGATGCACTCACGCAGAGACAGGGTCGACAATGGTGCCAAAGGGGAAAACCCTAGGTAATCTACGACTTAAAAGCCGACAACAGCAAGTTTTTTTACTCCCACACAGTGCAGTAGAGGAGCTCACAAAGAGCTGGAGCAGCATAGGAGCTGCTATCAGACCACGTAACAGCGAAATGGACCAGGAGGGTTTGTAGAGCGACCAAGCCCGAAGGCAAAGGAGAAATGACGATTTAGGGTTGAGTCAACGGTTTTATAACACCAATACATGGCTGAGAAATGACCATGTATCATTTTAATACTTTGCATGCAGTGGGTTGAGTTCTAATGTTCCACGACGAGATCGCCATTGTTTGATTTTTCAAACCAAATCATAGCGTGGAGATCCCGTAAGGGTGTTATACCATGGTATCACCTGCGACAAAATTATTCAACCACGTACTTTAGATTATTGCATATCAAACTTTGCATTATAGATTTTGTTCATGAATAGCCTCGTAAGTATTTAGACATCGAGAGTTGTTTTTATTATAGGGAGTTATAAGAATAATGAAGTAATGTTAGGCGTAGTTGGTTACAATTCTACAACCATATCGCCATTTACCATAGTCTGCAATGAAGGTAAAAGACTTGACATTTTCTTCTCTAAATGACAATAACTTGTGGAAGTCAATTTATATAACCCACTAATTTTGAGTTTGGGTTACTCTAGTCCTTTTTCTTTGTTATTGCTAATAGATTTACACCCTCTTAATAGTCTTAGAATTCTTATGGCAACAACTAGACTTTTTGTTATTTTTCCAAGCTCAAAGATTTACAAAGATTGTTTAAGTCAGTGTATGTTAGGCAGCTTGTGTAATTTTATACTTCCTTGTTTGGTAGTATAGTCTGGAAAACTCATAAATGGGTTTAATTATGATAATCTAGGACTAATTCTAAAGGTGCTTTGGTTATTATCCAAATGTCGTTCATAAAAATAGAAGTAGCATTCCAAAACATTGTGAATCCTTAAAATGTTAAGAGAAGACTTGTATCAAACAGTAAACTTTGTAAATGCTTAAAGTAAGAAAAGTATAGGTTGATACTTGTAAGATCTTAGCATTTACAACTACAGATGCAAACCTGATCTTATTGCAATCTAAACATGGTATTGCTGCAGTAACTATGAATAATAGAATTTAATCCTTGATGTTGTAATTTTCTACCATGCTAGCTTTTAGTAAAGAGATAACTATTGTTTTTTTGTACACTTACTTCCAGTATGAACATTTAATAGTTTCGTACTAAGTGGATCTATTAAACCATAAATTCTGGATAAGAGATTTTAACTGCAATCTATATGAGTAGAATTCAATTCTCTAGCTTTAGATCTCAAAAGAAAAACTTAGTAAAAGATTTACCTTTAGAGCCTGTTAAATCTGTCTAGCATGAATATACTTGCACAAAATAAATTTATACAGCAATCTGAATTGTAAACTTCCGAGATTTGTTAGCAGCGACCCGTATATCTTACCTGTATATCTGTAAGAGAAGAAAACTGTTGCATTAGCTCGGAAGCTAAGTAAGCCCAGTCCTTCACGACAAACCCACCTTATGGTCGCAAGCAGAAAACAATCAGTAACTGAAAAGAAACTATTCTTTAAAGTTAAGTGTAATAAAAAGATCATTCAGTTACAATTCTAGTAACATAAACTAATCAAACAGTTAATGACTGCATTGAATGAGAATATATGCTATTTTAAAAATTTTAAATTTTTTGATATTTTTGGGGTTTTGACATGTGGTATCAGAGCATGGTTCAAATACTAGGCCTTGATGTGGCCCAACTAGTTTCCGCTGAACAGTAAAAATAATGCACTAACTTGTATTTTCTTTCATGTAAAAAGCAGAAAAATTTATTTTTCTGAATCTAACAGGTAGGTATGGAGAAGTTAGGAGAATATGCTGAGGAGGAGTCTCCAAACACCGAGACAAGACAGATGTCTAGAGAGCCTGTGTTAGAAGAGATAACTGCTCACTCTTCAGAACTGATACAGACTATCAAGGATTTCAAGACTGAAATGGAATCAGTCAAGAAGGATAACGAGAGGATATTAAAGACCCAGGAGGAGTTAAACCAAATCTTGATAGAAAAATTCCAGACAGAAGGGAGGAGTAAAAGATCTGAATCTGAGGAAGCTAGTCATCAGAAAGGATCTAAAAAGATGAAACTGGTTAAGGCTGAAAGTAGCTCATCATCTGAAGGACTCAAGGAACAACAAAGCTACTACACTACTAGTGACAGTAGTGAGGCTGAGTTGTATAACAGAAAGAAAAAGTACAGGCCATACGAAGAGATTTCCGGGGAGTTCAAACAAATAAAGCCCCCAACTTTCAACGGAGAGACTGAAAAAGGGGAAGAGGCAGAGTCCTGGTTATCTGGGATGAGAAAATATTTTCAGATATACAACTATTCAAATCAACTGAAGGCGAGAATGGCCATCTATAATCTTTCTGGAAAGGCAGATATATGGTGGCAAGATATGAAAAGAGTCAAGGGAATCAAAGAAAAAGAAGTCAATTGGAGTACTTTTTTTTTAACAGAAACTAAAAAGGGGGTATATATAAAAGTTAGCTGTGCACAGCCATTCAATACAGACATGGTGGACCAAAGTATCTATGCATAGCAGAAGAGCTGCACAAAGGGACTATCCACTGTGTTTCCCAAAACATTCCAAAATGAGTTTTTTCAAAACTTATAGAGCCATGGATTGTATAAACCCTTACATACTGATTACATAAAAGTAAACAAAAAAACATTCAAACAAATCTAGACAGTAGCAGGCTAAGGATTGCCTCTTGGTTTTCTTGGCTGGATGACTGATTCCTCCTCCATTGGAAGCACGGCATCATGAGTGGCTGCATGGACTCGGCTACTCTGATTCATGGATATGAATTTCTTGAGGTCCTCTTGGATCCTATCTACCTTCCCTATTATTTCACGAAGACTGCTTTCGTTGTCATCGATGCGTGAGTCGTGGTTGCTAATCTGGAGTGAGGTATAGCTGACTGTGTCTTCCATTTTTTTAACCACCCGAGCCATCTCCCTGTTGTCCATAACGCTGATGGAAAGCAGTTCATACAAACGCCTTAAGTTCTTCTTGATGTCCATAATCCCCGCGTTTTCACCATCCTGGGCCATTTTTCCAGCTTCTGACAATAAGGTGATTCGGGCGAACTGGTTTTGAATAGCTTGAACAGGACTTGCAGGGGCTAAGATATTATTGAAGCAGGCTCTTAGCACGAGGAGCTCCCTAAACAGCAGTGAGTCGACGTTTCTTCCATAGGCCAAGGTGCCCACGGCTCCCTCTTGCCACCCTGTACACCTGCAACCTATGACCGAGCTGCTGCCCCAGTTGCCAAAGAGACCTGAACCAGGAGAGACAGTCTGTGAAATTGAGAGAGAACTACACAAACAGGGGGAAAAGGCTGCAAGGGCCAACCTTTCTTTCACCACTGATCGAGTAAAAGGAAGAACCTGCCACGGGAGGCCTTGCAGACTCCCTTCACTAATGCCTGCGATAATATTCAACAATAATCGCAGAGCTTCATATAATCCAGGGCCGAGAAAGGAAAAGGAATGGGAGAACATAACGCTACTAGCAGAGGCCATAGAGAAAAACGAAATGAGATCTTGAGCGTGCGAGGGGTAAATGAAAATCTCCCCGAAATAAAGAGCATTTAAAACCACTACCAACGAGAGATGGAGATGACAGCGAAGGGGCCACGCGGCAAAGGAAGGAGGAAGGGGAGGACTGAGAAGTAAATGGGAGGAGGCGGTGGAGAGGAGGCCAGCTATGAGGTGACTGAGGGCTTCGAAGATCGTGAGGGAGGGAAAAGAAGGGGGCGGTGAGGGGGGAAGGAGGATAGAGGGGGGGCCAAAGGTAAAGGAGGGATAAGGGAAAAGGAGCAAGGAAAATGAGAAGGAGATATAAGCAAGGAGGCAAGGAGTGAAATGGGGGAGAGATAAACTCATTTTCAAATGAATTTGGTTATTGAAGGGTCGGAGTGGGGACTTCCAACACCTCATATTAGGGTATAAATTTGAGAGTGGGGTGATTTCCATCTTGACTATACTGACCTTGTGAGAAAGAGGCTCCCACATTAGCCAGGCTGTCTGCAGCTGGATTATTGTGCCGGAGGATATGGTAAGCTTCATAGTTGCTGGACATAAGAAGCGTGGCTTTTCCATATAGACGTCGACAATTTACAGCTCCCGTAATGTATCCATTGATCAATTTATAGATGACATGCCTAGAGTCCCCAATAATCAAGGCCTTACGAATTTTGTTGACTTTGAGAATATGGAGGCTCTGGATAAGAGCCAACCACTCAGCTTCATTATTAGTTCTGATGCTGAGCCCCCACGCGAAAGTAAGTTCCACATGTCCTCCGGGATTCAAGAGAATCCCCCCCACGCCTGCCTCCCCAGAGTCAATTGGAGTACTTTTAAGAGGTACTTCAAGAAGAAATTTCTGTCCGAACAATACTATGAAGAAAGGGCGAAAGAATTTTATGAGTTAAAGTTAGGCTCCATGACGATGAAGGACTTAAATAGTAAATTTTTAAGTCTGTTAAGGTATGTGCCTTATTTAGTTTATGAGAAACCTAAAGTACAACGGTTTCTCAGCTGCCTGCCATATCATATAAAGGACAGAATCAAGTATGATAACCCTAAAACTCTGGAAGAAGCCATGAGAAAGGAAAATTTCTGTTTTGAATAGAACAAAAAGAAAGAAGGTATAGCCAATTGGAAGGCTAAAAAGAACAGTAATTAGCCTGAGTTCAAGAAAAAAGAGTTTGTACCCCAGAAAAATTTCAGGAATAATAAGAACAGAAATCATTCTAATGGTAAGAACTTCCAGGGGAACAGAAATGGTGCTCCTAATAATTCTAATAATTCCAATAACTTCAAGGGCAAGGAAGCTTCAAACAATCATGGAAATTTCACTAAGAATTTCGAACGGAAGGAGCCTGTTAAGTGTTGGGAGTGCAATGGCCCGCACTATGCTTCAGTCTGCCCAAATCAGAAGAAGCCAAACAACAATATTCATACTATACAAGATGAAATGACTGTTGGAGATTTTGCAAGGACTATGCCCCGAATCAATGCAGCGTTGGAGAACCGCCAAGCTGATTATCAAACTTCCATGGTGGAAGTAGAAGGTATGGTTAACCAAACCCCTGTAACTATTTTAATAGATCCAGGTGCTAGTCTTAGTTACATTTCACCTAAGATAGTAGAAAAGTGTAATTTGATTGTTGAAAAGTTTGATAACTCCTGGTTAGTTCAATTAGCCACAGGGGCAAAAAGGAAGGTAACCTGTTATGTTAAGGAATGTGCTTTAGTTATGAATGATTTTAAAACTACTGTTAAGTTAAATGTTCTGCCACTTCTCTCGTATGACTTATTGATTGGTATGGATTGGTTAGAACAGCACAGGGTAGTTTTAAACTGTTGTGATAAAACATTTATGTGTGTAAATAATAATGAACCACCAGTAACAGTTAAGGGTGTTCCTAGGAAAACTGTAATTAGGCAGATTTCTGCCTTACAACTAAAAAGAGCAGTCAGAAAAGGGTGTAAAGCCTATGCTGTAACTATTACAGATGAAGCAAATAAATCTGAAAAAGATAAAATAAAAATAGAGGATATTCCTGTGTTAAATGAATTTACTGATGTTTTTCCGGAGGAAATTCCATGATTACCTCCCAGGAGGGAACTGGATTTCACTATTGAGCTGGTACCAGGTGCTGTACCTAGCTCGAAAGCTCCGTATCGTATGAATATTCTGGAACTTAATGAATTAAAATCACAGTTAAAATAATTAATAGATAAGAAGTACATTCAACCTAGTGTGTCCCCTTCGGGAGCACCAGTAATCTTTGTTAAAAAGAAGGACGGAACTATGCGACTATGCATAGATTACCGTCAACTAAATAAAATGACTATTAAAAACAGATATCCGTTGCTTCGCATAAATGGTCTGTTTGATCAGCTGCGTGGAGCTACGGTGTTCTCTAAGATAGAGCTGAGATCAAGATATCATCAGGTAAGAATCAAAGATGAGGACATTTTCAATACAGCCTTTAGAACAAGGTATGGACATTACGAATTTGTCGTAATGCCTTTTGGGCTTACAAATTCCCTAGCTGTCTTTATGTGCCTAATGAATAACATAATGCATAAATATTTAGATAAATTTGTTGTCGTATTCATCGATGACATCTTAATTTATTCTAAAAATGAAGAGGAACATAAGGAACACTTACGGATAGTTTTACAAGAACTGCGAGAGCAACAGCTCTTTGCGAAGTTCAGCAAGTGTGATTTCTTTAAGGATGAAATCCAGTACTTAGGTCACGTAGTGACTAAGGAAGGGATTTCTGTGGATCCTGAAAAGGTATGGGCAATCGAAGATTGACCAGTTCCAAAACATGTAACATATGTTAGGTCCTTCATGGGAATTACCGGTTACTACCGGAGATTCATCGAAGGCTTTTCAAAATTAGCTAACCCAATCACTTCTTTGCAAAAGAAAGGCAAAAAATTCGATTGGAACTTAAAATGTGAAGAAAGTTTTAAGAAATTAAAAACTCTGTTAACAACTGCGCCTATTCTAAAAAATAGCAGATCCTAATAAGGATTTTGTGGTATGCACCGATGCTTGTAATGATGGTTTAGGCGGAGTGCTGACTCAGGATGGGCATGTCATTGCCTATGAGTCCAGGAAGTTAAAGATCCACGAAAAGAATTATGCCACTTATGATTTGGAATTTGCTGCTGTTATCCATGCCTTAAAAATGTGGCGACACCACTTAATAGGCATAAAGTTTACTTTAATGACTGATAATAAGGGTCTGAAATACCTTTTAGATCAACCCAACTTAAATGCAAGGCAAGCAAGATTGTTAGCCTTCTTAAGTGAATACGATTTCAAAATTCAGCACATAAAAGGAAAAGAAAATAAGGTGGCTGATGCTTTGAGCAGAAATGCAAAGCTGAATTTTACAACAGCAATCAGTACTTATGCTTCTGATTTAAATGAACAGCTGACTGAAGGGATAAAATTGGATAAAATTGGATGATCGCCTCTGGAATCCCTATCTCCAAATCAACTTCGACGCATATTCTTGTGCACGAATATTGATCTTTCCTTTCTGCCCTATTGATGTATTTTCCTAGCTTGTTCCCAATGGTTTCCAAGGATTATGAGTTCCAGCAGTGTAAAGGTAAGCGAGGAAGCCCTACCCAAATAGGAGCAATAGATAGAACATCTTGGGTAGGATCAAAATCCGGAGTCCACTTATTCAAATAGAGCCCCTGAGGGACCGTGAAGTATGCTCAGTTTCAAAAAATAAGATCACGATCCTCAACCGAATAAAAAACAAAAACATAATACCCTCTGCCTGCGAGGTGATTTCGAATACCTTCAGTTACTAACGGCCTCCAATTTCACTGAACCCATCCATCAATAGCCTTAGGAGAAGGCCACAGACCTCTAAATTGCCTAATAAGCCCGCGCTCAGCAAGATTTAATGTCGTTCGGCAAGTCCGTTCAATGAGCAATTCAACCGAGGGAATGTTTGCTTTCTTCACAAATCTCTGCGAACATGGACCTCATTTCCTCTTGCCATAGAAGGAAACTGATCGTTTGAAGGCATCCAGTTCAGGTGGAAGAGGAGGAGGAGGGTCCCCTCCGACGCCATTAGGGAATTCTCTGAGCACTGTTAGCAGGAATATTTCACCTTCTGCGGACATAACTTGTTCCTCTGGTCTGAATGGTTTAGATCCAGAACAAATGAACGACAAAGGATGAAGACCCTCCCTGGATATCGTAGATACCTGGAATGCCTGCTTCGATAGTAAACCTATGTACCTGCAATCAGATTAAATACACAAACACATCAAAGCTACCAGAACATAATCTATTAATCCATGTCAGTGACTAAGGAATCCAACAACATTTACATGTGAAATCAAACAACAACAGTAAAGTGGGATGGAAATCAACTTTGTATTAAGATTAAAATGGAGAAGTTTACAACCAATTAAGCCTTAGTGTCGACATGCATCTCCATGAAACCAAAACTTTCATCCCCATAAACTCCAAATTTGCTCTCTATGCTCTCCAATGGCTTGGGCCAAGTGGTCAATCCAACAACATAACAATACTTCAATGGTTGTCCCCTCAACCATGGACATGAGCTTGTATTTATAAGGCTCAATGGATAGGAATGGTTCAGAGAATTGTGGATGAGGTGGCCTATAAGATCCTAGGATGAGGGATCTCGAGGTCAACTGATCCATAATGATAGGGATAAGGGAGGATACGAGGCTCATGATCTAGAAGCCTCGAGAAACCTCTCTTTTTTCCCATTTTACCCAGGGTACCGCTTTTCTCCTTCTATGACAGAGCGGTTCAGGTAAGAGGCGCTTATGGACCAAGGGCTATAAGCGGTGGCACTGCTTATGGACAACAAGGAATAGGCTGTACGAGCAAGGTACCGCTCATGGATAAAGGGGAAAGCACGGTGCTGAGTATTTTCATGAAAGACTGACAAACAACATGGGTTTCCACTCCAAGTGTTGGGATTAAGGGCAAGTAGGTATGTCAAAGGTCTTATCACATGATGATGACAGGATTTTGGTGTAACAGGATGCCCCACAAAGCATGAGTCTTAGAGAGATACGATAAACGAGAGCTTTGACAGAACAAGTTGTCGCTACGAGGCGAAAATGTCGGCTCGATCGGAGCATGTCGTCAAGTAGGCATCTATAGTACACCAATATTTTTTACTCATAGACACAAGTAACCAAATCATGGCTCCAGACCAATACATGACAAATCCATGGGAGGAATAAACAAGCATGGCTACTAGAATACAACATAGATCCATGTGATAGAGGACTCAAACTTGGACATAGCTACCAAACATACAATTTAGATCTATGTCATACAGACGCAAATTTGAGCATAGCCACGACCATACAAATGTGGATCCATGCTAGACATACAAAACTCCATCACAACCTGGCGAAAAGCAATGAGAGCTTTAAACAAATACCCAGGGTCTTCGTCTTGTCTTCCACAAGGTACAATTCTATCCATGTGATTACAATGATCTGAAGTCAAACATGGTAGAAACCGCTTGATTACCGGTCAATGATGTGAACCGTTAACAAGTGCGAGGGAGATCACCATTAATGTCAATGATTCCCAAGGTACCCTAGTAGAATCTATTGAGTGTGAATAGATGTCCTGATGTCGAACACCCAGTCGATTCTATCGATCAAAGGTCAATGATGTGAACCTATGTTGAGAGTGAGAGAATATGTCGTTAAGGCATACAGATCTCAAGGTACTAAGTATTTGTTTCTAAAACTATTTCCCGGATGATGAGCTGATGTCGACGGGAATAGTCTCGTCGAAGGAGGGCCATCACGAGTCCCACATTGACGACACGAAACTTGGAACATAGTTTTGGAATGATGTGAATGTAGTAACCATAGGGCTGACTCAAAAGTACTAACAAAAAGACTGTGTTGACTGCATAGGTAAAACTTCTTCAAATCCCCTTTGAACATCGGGTGACATGACAAAAAGACTTGGCAGCATGACCAAACGGGACAAACACACAATGCGATAGTGGACAATGCATTCTTTTGAAAGACTCAAAGGAGTGGCATGACTCATGAAAGTTGATCGTCATGGAGATTAGCTGAATACCCAATTGACTGACATGATGTGCAGACAAGTGCCATGTTCAAAGGTAATGACAAACTACTGCCATTTATTTGCAAAAATGATTCCCTTCCCATTTCCCCCATCATGATCGATGAGTGTCTGTTTTCGATTTTACGAGTTCAAAGAGGGTAACAAACACTCGATATAGCTTGTTGGAAGACAAGTCCAAACTCATATGTTTTACGAACCTGAGAGAGGAGGGGTTTGTTCCCAAGACGGGTCTCTCAATGTTTAATTTAATGAGTCCAATGAAAGAAAACTCGGTATCATTCATGTTTAGAGAGTCTAAACGATTACGGAAGAAGACTCCAAAGGGGTCCTTTTTCGTATGAATTAGTCTCTAAGGCCCAAAAAAGTGTAAAATCATACCTTAGAGACTCTTCCAGTCATGATTGGCTGGAGTGTTCATTTTCGTAAATAGTCCCATCCGAACCAAAAAAGAGATAACCTACCGTCGGAGAGACGACTCTTCAAATACTTTTACGAGTATGAAGAAGACAAGTCCTTGACAATCTTTTCGCATTTAGGGAGCCTAAAAAGAGTTTAAAGAGGACTCCATTAACCTTTTTCATGTTTGAATCCAGAGCACGAAAAAAGTAATAACCTAAGCTCAAACCACTTTTCATGTTTTAACCAGAGCACGAAAAATGAAAAGTAAGCTCAACCCCATCTTACTATTTTTAACGAGCTCGAAGATCAGTTGAAAGAATGCTCGACGATTGGTTTCATTTTTACGCAAGCTCGAAACCAATGGGTAAACTATGCTTGAAAAATCCCATTAACATGATATACAGAGGTTCAAATCTTGCCACCAACACGATTGCTAGCGAAGATTACCCCTAGCATGGTTGCTAGGGGCTCGACATTCCCCCAAGCTTCGTTTCATTTGACGATTCTTCTTCCACACCCAACCTAAAAACCTGGTTACTAATGTGAAAATGTTCACCAGGGGGGTAGGAAGAACGAGAATCAGGCAGGTAAAAAAAAGGTTCAAGTTCTAACACTAAAGTGAAGACTTGACTCAAGGGAAGGGGATCTGTTTCATTTTTACACAAGCTTGAAATAGAAGGTAACTTTGCTTGGAACATGGTTTCATTTTTATGCAAGCTTGAAACCAAAAGGTAAACTATGCTTAAGGAAACCTACTTCATTTTTTGATGAGCTTGAAATAGAAAATGAACTATGCTCAAAAATGATTTCATTTCTATGTAAGCTTGAAACCAAAAGGTAAACTATGCTTGAAAATCCCATTAACATGATATACAGAGTTAGGAATCTTACCCCCAACATGATTTCTAGCAAAGCCTACCCCTAACATGGTTGTGAGGGGCTCGACATGCCCCCGAAGCTTTGTTTCGTCTGACAATTCTTCTTCCATACCCAACCTAAAAACCTGGTTACTAATGTGAAAATTTTCATCACGGCTGTAGGAAGAACAAGAATCAAGTAGGTGAAAAGAAGGCTCAAGTTCTAACACTAAAGGGAAGACTTTAATCAAGGGAAGGGGATCTGTTTCATTTTTACGCAAGCTTGAAACAGAAGGTAACTATGCTTGGAACATGGTTTCATTTTTATGCAAGCTTGAAACCAAAAGGTAAACTATGCTTAAGGAGATCCATTTCATTTTTTAATGAGCTTGACATAGAATGGTAACTTAGCTCACGAATGATTTCATTTTTATGCAAGCTTGAAACCAAAAGGTAAACTATGCTCTGAAAGCTGCTCCTACCCAACATGATATCCAGAGGTTGGTAGGTTGCCCCCATTTCATAAAAGCTAGCGGCTCAACTCTATTATGATGTCCATAGATTAGATCCATGCCCCCCATTTTACCTATGATGGGAAGAAGCTAACTAGAAGAAGGGGAAGGAACCACAAGAACATGCGACACATTCAGGGCAGTCTGATTACTAGGAGTAATGCGATGGTTAGGTGTAACAAACAAAAGCTGATCAATGGTCACAATCTTCCCATCATGGGGAAAATGCATAACTCTAAAGAGTGTGGACACAACAGCCTTCATGGCATAAACATAATCACGTCCAAGGAGCAGATTGAAATCTAAAGGACCTTGGACCACCATAACATCAATGCAGACAATTTTCCCTCCTAATGTAATAGGTAAATGAGGAAGGATCCCTAAAGGTGTAGTAGTCCTTCGATTAAAAGCCAGTATCTGATCGGTGGTTGGCACAAGTTGAGGAGAAGCTAAAGCTTGCCAAGCAGTTGAGGATAGAATACTAACATAAGCCCCTTCATCAACAATAGTGTGAAGTATCCACCTAGCAGTAACATTCACAACTATCTGGAAAGGAACACTCGAATGAAGACGAGACTCTGTTAGGTTACTCCAGTCAAAGGAAATAACCTCACTACTCGGATAGGGTTATGTCGAAGTAGACAAAATTTCCTCTTGTCGAGAACAATCAGAACAAAGCATAAAAACTTCAGCAGGGTTTGGTTCATTCTCTACTAGAAGAGAAGAACAAGATGAAGATTTGGTCAAAGAGACTACTTCAGTCTTAACAATCTTTGATGAAAGAGTAGGATAAGGTGGAAATGACATCGACTCAACCACTTTAACTTCACTCTCAAAAGGGAGAGTGGGATCAACCACAGATAAATCCAAATCGACCACTTGGTCAACCAATGGGGGATCAAGGGATAACTTACTATCACTTGTTGGAATCACCTGTTGATGATCAGTAATATTTTCCAACCAACGCAAAGCTTCATCCATGCTTGGACAAAGAAACATACGATGCATAGCCTTGGATATCAAACAAGGATACAAGACTTTACCCTTACGACCTTTTACCAATGGGTCACTGGTTGAGGGAGTATCGTCAACATGATGATCAGAGGTTGATGACACAGACGGTTTGGACCTTTTAGACCACTCTTCTTGTACATGGGAGAGACCGGGACACTCCTTAAGAAGGTGGTCCCCCTTGCAAAGCTTACAAGGGAACTTGGGTTTTCCGAGTGTTCTCTTAGAACGAGCACCATCAAGAGCATATGGTTGCTTCTTTTTCTCTTTCTTATCCTACTTCTTTTTAGCCTTCCATTTCTTCTTCTTCTTATCCACATGACTACTAACCATAGAGCTTTGGTCAAGTGAAGAAGAAGAAAGGGGTGAAACAACAACCGACAAAGAAGGAGAGGGATTAGGTTGAGGTCGATCCTCTCTCGGAGGAGTGGTGACATTTGAGACATTAGGTGTAACAGGAATTACCAGATTAAAAAGCCAAACCGGTAACCCTATAGTTAACCTAGGAAGATTTAGAGTGGCAACAAAGGGAGGACCAATACCTTCACTTTGAGGGAATACAAAAGGTACACCTTGGAAAGGGACCTCTTGAGTGGTAGCCCCAGATTGGGATGCCATCTCTAAACTCTCTAATAACCCCCTAACTACCACGCACAGGCAAGTACTACTCAAACTAAAATCAACAAGCAAACATGTGAAAGGAGTGGATAAGAGTCGGGAACCTCACACGACAGGCCAAAAGGATAACTAAGATGGTTTGAGAATTCCTAGAAGGGTCTCTCGATATACGCAAGGTACGTGGGAGCTCAAATCGGTAGTAGTATTGTCTAATGCATAACCGTTCACAAGGGGCCTTCCTATATACAATTGAGTATGTGAAGTACCTTTCTATATACCTCAAGGGTACGTGAAAGGTCGTTCGATATACCGACGGTACGTGGAAGAACCGCGCGAGTCTCGGGATATAATGCAGACAAATAACAACAGCTCCTACGCTTAACAACACCCAAACACGTCTCTAACTTATCACTCAAATTGCTAAAAGTTTTAACCTAGTACTACCGTTAATTTTATCTTGCGCGTTTAGGTGGAACCATGGAGTGAAAACTTGAAATTAAAGAAGATGCACACTGATCTATATGATAATGCAAGTTTTCCTCTTCAATGAAATTCTACCTAAGAGAGGGAGAGAGATTTACTTTTCTTCCAAAAAATGCACACCCACATGCAAATGCAATTTTCTTTTCAAACGAAAAGTGAAATATCAATGCACCCCAAATAATCTTCAAAGCAAATAAGAAAGAGATCTAGAGAACATCAAACATAAATAAACCAAAAATGTTTCCTATCTTTTCATGCTTGAAAAAGATGCATAAGAACTTGATGGAAAGATGATTTCACTAACGTTTCCCAACAAAACTAACTCTAATGCACGCAAAGCTGAAAACAGATATTTCTTCTTAATGAAAGTAAGATCTAGAATTTCAAACAATCATGCACAAAACAAGAAGAAAATCATTCAACAACGCTTGTGAATAAAGCAAAAGAGAGAGAAAACTAAAACTTCTCTTTGAAACAGACAAGGAAATGAAGAACCAATCTTTCCTACCAAGTCACTGAAAAGATCAGCATGCAAAAGGAAACAAGAATCACCCAAGCAAATAAAGACTCAAAACAACATGGATCACTCATGCATTCCAAGTCCAAAACCAACCAAAGCCTACACATGAAAATGAAATGTATATTTTCCAATTCCAATGAATAATATCTACAGAAAAGAGCAAGAGGTTTCAAGCAAAGAAAATAATGCAAGAAACATAAACTCTCTTTGAATGCAAAGGGAATATATCAATCAAAGCGACCACAGAATACACAATTCATCGCCATGAGGCAGCATTTTTTTTCAAAAATACACTTCATTTTCATAAAAAAAAGTAAGCCAAAAACACACAAAAATAAGAAAACAAAGTCTGGAACATGGCCTACCTGGCACCGTGCAGATGAAGCTGCTAATAGGCAGTTTTGAGGCAGAACTGCTCCTTGCTCACTGGATTCATGTGGTGGCACCGTGTATTGCTAATTGGACTCAGGCGGTGGCACCGCTCCTTGCCAATAGAACATGTGCGGTTCCCTGAATAAATCCAAAACACAAGGCGAACGGGATTTGAAGTTAAAAATTGATCAAATCAAGGTAAGAACTGATAGATTGAGACTAAAAGAGAGCATAAAAGGTCGAAATAATTTAGATCTAGATAGATCTGGAATTTTCAAACCAAAATACATTGAGTCAGATAGCAGATCTGACTGAAGAGAGTTGGAGAAGGAGCCTGGATTCGGACAAGAGTTGAAGAACTGAGGAAGATCAGATCAACTGATACGTATATTCATTCCCTAGTGGAGTCACCAGATTTGTTAGTAGGAATATTTCAGCTTCTGCGGACACAAGCTGTTCCTTTGGTCTAAATAGTTCAGATCCAGAACAAAGGAATGACAAAGGATGAAGATCCTCCCTGGATATCGTAGATACCTGGAATGCCTGCTTCGATAGTAAACCTGTGTACCTGCAATCAGATTAAACACGCAAACACATCAAAGCTACCATAACGTAATCTATTCATCCATGTCAGTGACTAAGGAATCCAACAACATTTACATGTGAAATCAAACAACAACAGTAAAGTGGGACGAAAATGAGCTTTGTATTAAGATTAAAATGGATAAGTTTACAACCAATTAAGCCTTAGTGTTGACATGCATCTCCACGAAACCAAAACTTTCATAACCATAAGCTCCAACTTTGCTCTCTATGCTCTCTAATGGCTTGGGCCAAGCGGTCAATCTAACAGCATAACAATACTTCAATGGTTCTCCCCTCAACCATGGACATGAGCTTGTATTTATAAGGCTCAATGGATAGGAATGGTTCAGAGAATTGTGGATGAGGTGGTCTCTAAGATCCTAGGATGAGGGATCTCAAGCTCAATTGACCCATAATGATAGGGATAAGGGAGGATACGAGGCTCATGATCTAGAAGCCTCAAGAAACCTCTCTTTTTTCCCATTTTACCCAGGGTACCGCTTTTCTCCTTCTATGACAGAGCGATTCAAGTAAGAAATGCTTGTGGACCAAGGGCTATAAGCGGTGGCACCGCTTATGGACAACAAGGAATAGGTGGTGCGAGCAAGGTACTGCTCATGGATAAAGGGGAAAGCACGGTGCTGAGTATTTTCATGAAAGATTGACAAACAACATGGGTTTCCACTCCAAGTGCTGGGATTAAGGGCAAGTATGTATGTCAAAGGTCTTAGCACATGATGATGATAGGATTTTAGTATAACAAGCACTAGAATGAATCTTATGAAATCAAGATCTTCCAACAAAACCTTAGACCAGCATGCCAGGGGATAAACCACTCCAGCAGTTCGGCATGGGTCGGGAACCAAACAAAGACAGGCAGAACTCTGAAGAATTCTTGAACCTTCCAACAACAAGAAGCCTGTTGAACAAGAGCTCCTCCAGAGGACAAGCCAGAGCCGAATCCCTGGATCAAAACTTGGTAGATCCAGGATCTAAGATAGAGCTTCAAAAACCTTCAAGAAAACGCCTAAAATGCTCCAACAGATCTAGAGCCAAACAAGGGCAGGCTGAAGGATGTAGAAACTTGAAGAGGACGCAGCCTTAGAAGAAACCAACAACTAGCACACCTGAAAATCAAACCTCCTTCAAGGAACAGAGCCAATAACCAGGGACAGAGCCACGATCCAGCAAAGAAGAGCCTCCCAAAAAGTAAAAAAGTACTAGTGGTAAATTTTGATGTATTAAAGGAACAAGCATTAAAATTATTGGTAAGTAAATATCACTAAGGAAGGTTATGGCTTTGTGAGCCAGTTAACATAAACCTTGCCATGATCCATAAAATGATTGGACTTTCGAGTCTTGGTGAACCAATCTCAATCGCAACCCAACCTTTGGTGTTGGTAGAGGAGTTTACAAGAACTTGACAAAGGAAGAACTTGAAGGACTTCATTATTAGTATCGTAAAATATCCAAGGATAAAGTGGCAACTATTATAGTTGCTTTCTGTTTGTGAAATACCGAAAAAGCTTTAGACGTGAAGATTATAAAGTTAGAAGATACAAAGCAATTTGATAAACAAGGCAAAGTTTTCAATTGGGCATAATATGTAGTATATGTAATTAGAATTAATCGTGAAAATGTCAAGAAATAGGCTAATCGATAAGGTTTCCATCCTTTTTAATTTGGATTCTGTGAGTAGGGGAAGCTATATTCGAGTTAGGAATCCTACTGATGTTGTTTCTCTTATGATGTTTTTTCTAACAGATGATCGCAACCATCTTTTAACCTGACCCCAGAAGAGATATTCACATAATGGTTCGATAATGTTAAGGTAGCTTGTCGTCGGTGGAGGGTACCACACAATGTAAGGAGAAATATGCCCCCAATGACTCACATACAATTGAATCTAGATTGCTCTAAATTGTGGTATGCGTATGGAGTAGGTGGAGAGCCTAAGGAGTTGAACTGTTACTCTTTAACGGATCAAATTTTCATGGATCTATAGAGACAACCAAACAAAGGGTACATAGTGCCTCCTTTGGCTAGAGACAAAGTCGACCAAATAATAACCCCATTACTAGATGGAGAGCAAGAAGAAGAGGACAGGGAGGCAAAATTTTACATCATAGTGTTTAGAACCACAAAAGAGTAGACTATATTGACTCTAGTGAAGAAAAATAAACCAAGAAAGAAAGAATACAAGATACTAATCGATGCCATTGAAACATGGGAAGAACCAACAATAATTTTTTATTAAGAGATCATTCACTGGGAACAACCGTCAATCAAAAAGTATATGGAGAAAGTGGCCACCAATGTTTTATTTGTAGAAAAGGTGTCAAAGTCACAAAACAAAACGAAAAGAAGCAGAATGTAATAATGGAGTCAAGTGTTGGGATCGACTATTCATAAAACTTGGAGAGAGAAAAAGAAGTCATCATCGATGTGATGTGAAACCAAATTAACATTGAGAAACAGTTCCAGATCGAGATGTGGACGGGGAGCATGCAGGAAAAGGACAAGCGCAAAGACACAAACAAGTTTATAAAGGTACTAACTAGGTCGCTCACACATATAAGATCGATGGCCAACATAATGACCACCACAAAACAAGTTTATTTGACGCAGTACTCATACCACCCATTACCAGGGAACCATAAAAGATTCCTACAAATATTAACCCATCATCAATTCCACCACACCTGACACAACCAAAAAATAACCAGTCAGCTCCAACACAATCAACACCTACTTTGCCCATATAAACCAATTCAATCAGTAAACCACCCCATCACACTCCATCCCATTGTGGTCCACTTTGCCACAATCAACAAATCACACCCAGATAATAAAAGCATTGGATCCCAAAAAAACAACACATTAGCAAAAAATGAAAGAAGCCTCTCCATTAGTTCATCCATTCTATATGGAAGAACAAGGAGAGGGACATATGGAACTAGTTTTCAAGCCAAAAGCTACATTAGATGTCCAATCACAATAGATAGTCGGAGCGACAATAAATGAAAATGACAAAAGATGAAAAGAAGTGACCAAGAATAGGAAACATAAACAATAAAACGCAAACAAAATTAGGGAAGATTGCAAGGAAAAACCAGGAGATGCCATGGGCATCAAATTACGAAAAGTATCGAAAGACCCCATTGACCACATGAAACAACTAATAACATAAGTGATCGAGCAACACCAGTCCACCACGGATCAATGGAAAGTGCTAGATGAGTGAATACAAATATTTGTTGGATAAGAATACTATAAAGATGGTCACTTAAGATAACAAATAGTCGACATGCAAGCACAACCGACGATGACCAACACAATGCTTAACAATTAGCCCTCTCACTTCTCACATGTCTCTAATAAGTTGAGGTCCAACTAATAGATGCATGAAAAGCAACAAAAGTATAGAAAGACAAACCATTGAGAAAAAACAATTTGTAATGAAGTTAGTTGAATGCTTCACCACATACACTTTTTGGATAGAAAGATACAAAAACTAGAATTAGACATATAAGCATCGATCACTATATCATAAGTAATCAATATATTTGCAAGTTTCAAGACCATGAACATGGCCATAGAAGAAGTACTCCAAGACTGGGAAACACTATAGAGTAAATTTCATATTTCGGTCCCCCATATTCATAGAACGATCATCGACTCACAAGTCGTTCAACCAAATCCACCAACACAACTAGCACCTCTGTGACCTATTGAGTAATTTTTCTAGCCAGGTGCATCCATGGAGCTATAACAAGAACCAGAGATGACAGAGAGCATCGAAATGGAACAACCATGAAAGCATCAAGCACATTTAAACTTTGAATATTTAAAAAAAAAAAGATGTGGTTCCAACGACTTCCTTCTTTAAGGCGAACAAGAGTTTGAGGATGGGGAATATGTTGGAAGGGCCTAGTTGATCAGTCATTTAGGCATGATAATTAACTGACAGTCACTTAGTCGATTGACCTTTTAAGACAACTAACATAATGAATAGTTGTGTATACTCACATGTCAGTTCATAAGTATAAAAGATAATAATTTATACACGTAATATATCCTTCCATTGATAATATACTAGATTATGTGAATTATGCTTATTTTTGTCTATTTGTGAATATTTGCTCTCTTGATGTATGCCAATGCTAAGTAATTATTGTAATCCCTTATATTGCAACACTTATTCTCCTCTTGAATTAGATCATAAAAGAGTGAGAAAGTGCCAGTGCTCGTTCTCATGTTTATTCAAATTACTAACATTTGAATAAATAAAGCAACTCCTTTTCCTTCTCACTCTATGTATAAATGTTTGAAAATGAGCCCATTATCCTTTCACTTTTCATTTGCATGACAAAACTCTGAGAAATGGCTAGTGTTCCTTCTCCTTGCCATCACTCTAATTAAAAATGTGTGATAATGGGATATAGTTAATTCTCCTCCTCACTCAAATACAAAAGTGTGAGAAATGGCCCATGGTCCTTCTCCTCCCTAATCATATTTATAATGTGTGGAAAATGGTTAGTGTTCCTTCTAAACCTCACTTAAATGGTTGAAGTGTGAGAAAGGGATAATGCTCCTTCTCCTTCTCCTTGTCACACTAACTAAAACAGTGCGGGAAGGGGTTAGTGCTCCTTCTCCTCCTTAATTAAATGATATAAGAGTGCGAAAGGGTTGAAGAAGGAGCCAACGATCCTTCTTTATCTCTTACAAATGGGAGAAGTGTCAAAAAAGGTCGGTGATACTTGTCCTTGTCCTCATTACTCTTAACTAAAAGAATGAGAGAAAGGGCTAGTGCTGCTTCTCCTTAATTAAATGATAGAAGAGTGGGAAACGATTGAAGAAGGAGCTAGTGCTCCTCATCCTTCTCCTCGCCACTCTAATTACAAAAGTATGAGAAAAGGCTAGTGCTCCTTATCCTTTTCCTCGTCAAGATTTTGGTTACTGGTGGGCAGACCCGGGTTTACTTTACTGTACCAACAATACCCCTAGCTCACTGGCCCTTTCGATAACAGACTGCAGAACGGCCTGAAGTCTCACCCGAAGTGATCTTATGGGTTGGTCGAAGACTCAGGTGTCCTCAACCAGGTTCTGTAGCATCCTAGTGGTTCGTGTCTCTTCTTAGCCAGCTGGGCCTCACTGCGAGGCGCAATCTTTCTCTCACTCGCTGGCCCTGATAGGGAAGTGACTCTTATCACATCGTAGCTCCTAAGATGATGCACAACTATCCCTTTTGCTCAACTTGGATCCTGCGATATCTCACACCGCAGCTCCTCCAACGATGCGATATCACCTTACTTACTGCGATCTCTTCTACGGTAAGACTCAATGAGACTCTCAAGGTCCAAAGGCTTTCTCCAAAGATACAATGGCTTAGGTACCTTCAACAAGGTGTTTAAACAACCTTACTTAAACTTCCACAGTTCAATATGCCTAACATCGACTATGCGCAATCCTGCTGAACTTGTACACATAAGTCACTTAACTCTGTAACTATTACTATCGTGAATCAAGTACTGATAAACTCTTACACATAATACTTGATTCGTTCAATTTGCATGTAAACCTCTATGCCACTTGTAACTGAAAGACAGCATACATACATTAATTGTAAGCAAAGTTCATGTACTGAATGACAGATAGCAATAAGAAAACACAATCACATGAATCAATCGCACGACACATTGATTTTATGTGGTTCACTTCCAGGGTAGAAGCTACGTCCACGAGAACTGGTTTATATATTATAACTTGGGAGAGTAAACACAGTTCCGCTGCAACCTCATATGCAGCTGAGATCTTCTGGGTAACTCCGCGCATACCGCTGGGAACCCTTCTCTCCTAGATCTCTTCTCTCTTCTTATATTGCCTTCTTACAATATACTCTTCCTCTCTCCCTCTCTCTCTCAATCCATGCAGATTGTTACATTCATGCTGGCTACTGGTTACAGTAAGATAACTATAGACTGAATACAAAACCAAAGCTTTATTGTCTATGAACTAACAGACTAATTGACTATCTGAATGTCTATCTAGCTAGTTATCTGAATAGCTCAATGTTTGAACAACTAACCTTTTACAATACAAAATACATGCTTTTATAGGCAGCCCGAAGGTCTTGCCATTACAAAACTGTGGGCCTTTCCCAACAGTAACCCAAAATAAACCCTAACTGTGACAGTCGACCTATCTGTACTTTGAACTGCCGCTTTCCATCACACCACAGCTCTCTGCAGTCTTCCACGCTTCCTGGCGCTGATCGTGGGTACAGGCACCGCTTCCTCGGTCGCTCCCCTTCTGTCCTTTGGCTTCAATACCTCGGCCCGTTGCTCCCTTTTCCATTTATGAGGGTAGCTGAGCCCTCCTGTCTTCGCCGTTGCCTTAAGTGCAGTGGTTAAGCTCTCTCTTCTCGGCCGCTGCCTTTAGTGCAGTGGGTGAGCTCTCTCTTCTCGGCTGCTCAGGTACTGTTCTCTTTGACTTTCTTGTCCCGATATAGCATCTTTTCCTGTAGCTACGGGGCCCTGCTCCAACACACGCTAATTACAACAGTATGAGAAAAGGCTAGTGCTCCTTCTTCTCCTAAAGAAAATGATAGAAGAGTGAGAAAATGTTGATGCTCCTTCTCCTCCTCAATTAAATTATAGAAGTGTAAGAAAATGCCAAAGAAGGGGTATATGCTCATTCTCCTTCTAATTGTCATGATAATTATGAAATTATGAGAAAATGATAGTGCTCCTTGTCCTCCTTAATTAAATGATAAAAGAGTGAGAAAGAATCAAAGAAGGGGAAAATGCTCCTTCTCCTTCTCCTCATCACTCTATTTACAAAAGAATGAGAAAAGTCTAGTGCTCCTTCTCCTACTTAAGTAAATGATATAAGAGTGAGAAAGTGTCGATGCTTCTTATCCTCCTCGATTAAATCATAAAAGAGTGAGAAAGGGTCAATGCTCCTTCTCATGTTTTTACATATTACTAACGTTTGAAAAAATAATGCCACTGCTTTTCCTCCTCACTCTAAGTACAAATGTGTGAGAATGATCCGATTATCCTTTCCCTCTTCATTCGAATGACAAAACTCTGAGAATGGGCTAGTGATCCTTCTCCTCATCATCACTCTAATTGGATATGTGTGAGAATGGTACATTGATCCTTCTCCTCCTCACTCAAATTACAAAAGTGTGAGAAGGGGCCCATGATGCTTCTCCTTTTTAGTAAAATTTATAATATGTGATCAGTGCTCCTTATCATAATAAAAGAATGAGAAAGGGAAAGTGCTCCTTCTCGTGTTTCTTCAAAATACTAACACGTGCAAAAATAAATCCACTCCTTTTCTTCCCCACTCCTTTTCCTCCTCAATTTAAGTACAAAATGTGTGAGAATGAGTCCATTATCCTTTCCCTGTTCATTTGAATGACAAAACTCTGAGAAAGGGCTATTTCTCCTTCTCCTTCTCAATCAAATTACAAAAGTGTGGGAAAGGGACCATGCTCCTTCTCCTCCTTGGCCAAATTTATAATGTGTATAAAAGGGTCTATGTTCCTTCTACACCTCACTTAAATGGTTGAAGCATGAGAAAAGGCTAATGCTCCTTCTCATTCTCCTCGTCACACTAACTAAAACAACTTGGGAATGGTACAGTGCACCTTCTCCTACTCAATTAAATGATATAAGAGTAAGAAAGGGTCAGAGAAGGATCCAATACTCCTCCTCTACCTCTTAGAAATGGGAGAAGTTTAAAAACGGGCCAGTGGTACTTCTCCTTGTTCTCATCACTCAAACTAAAAAAGTGAAAGAAAGGGTTAGCGATCCTTCTCCTCCTCAATTGAATGATAGAGGAGTGGGAAAGGGTTGGAGAAGGAGCCAATGCTCCTTCTCCTCCTAAAGTAAATGATAGAAGATTAAGAAAGTGTTGATGCTCCTTATCCTCTTTAATTAAATTATAGGAATGCAAGAAAGGGCTAGAGAAGGGGCCTACACTCCTCATTCTTCTCATCACTCTAATTACATAAGTATGAGAAATTGACAGCGCTCCTTCTCCTCCTCAATTAAATGATAGAATAGAGAGAAAGGGTTGGAGAATGAGCAAATGCTCCTTCTCAATCTCCTCATCACTCTAATTACAAAAGAACAAGAAAATGATAGTGCTCCTTATCCTCCTAAAGTAAATGATAGAAGAGCAAGAAAGTGATGATGCTCCTTCTTCTCCTCAATTAAATCATAAAATAGAGAGAAAAGGACCAATGCTCTTTCTCATGTTTCTTCAAATTACCAACATGTGAAAAACTAAAGCCACTCATTTTCCTCCTCACTATAAGTACAAATTTGTGAGAATGAGCCCATTATCATTTCTCTCTTCATTCCTGTGACAAATTTGTGAGAGATGGTTAGTGATCCTTTTCCTCATCATCACTCAAATTAAAAAAAGTGGGGGGGGGGGGGGGGGGGAGGATGGGATAATGCTCCTCCTCCTCAATCGATTTACAAAAGTGTTAGAAAGGGCCCATGCTCTTTGTCAAATTTATAATGTGTGGCCAATGCTCCTTCTCATGTTTCTTCAAATTACTAACATGTGAAAAAATAAAGAGACACCATTTCCTTGCTTTAAGTACAAAATGTGTGAGAATGATCTCGTTATCCTTTCCATTTTCATTTGAACGAAATAACTATGAGAAAGGGATAGTGCTCCTTATCCTCCTCATCACTCTAATTAAAGAAATGTGAGAATGGGATAGTTATCCTCATCCTCACTCAAATTACAAATTGTGAGAAAGGGATCATGGTCCTTCTCCTTCCCAATAAAAACTAATATGTGTGGAAAAGGGTTAGTGTTCCTTCTACACCTCATTTAAATGGTTGAAGTGTGAGAAATGGATAATGCTCCTCTCCTTCTCCTCATCACACAAACTAAACAACGTGGGAAGGGGATAATGATCCTTCTCCTCCTAAATTATATGATATAAGCATGAGAAAGGGTTGGATCAAAAGGAGTCAATGCTCCTTCTACGTTTGTTATAAATGGGACAAGTGTCAGAAAGGGGCAATGCTCCTTTTACTTGTCCTTATCGCTCTAACTAAAAAATGCAGGAAAGGTATAGTGCTACTTCTCCTCCTCAATTGAATCATAGAAGAGTGAGAAAGGATCGGAGAAGAAGCTAATGGTCCTTCTCCTCAACACTCTAATCAAAAGTATGAGAAACGACTAATGTTCCTTCTCCTCTTAAAGTAGATGATAGATCAAGGGTGAGAAAGTGTTGATGATCCTTCTCTTCTTCAATTAAATAATAGAAGCATGAGGAAGGGCCAAAGGATGGGCATATGCTCCTTCTCCTTCTCCTTATAACGCTAATTACAAACGTATGATAAAAGGCTAGTGCTCCTTCTCCTCCTCAATTAAATGATAGATGGGTGAGAAAGGGTTGGAGAAGGAGTCAATGCTCCTTCTCCTTCTCCTGATCACTCTAATTACAAAAGAATGAGAAAAAGAGAGCGCTCCTTCTCCTTGTGAAGTAAATGGTAGAAGAGTGAGAAAGTGTCGATGACTCTCCTCCTCCTCAATTAAATCCTAAAAGAGTAAGAAAGGGCCAATGCTCCTTCTCATGTTTTTTAAAATTCCTAACATGTGAAAAAATAAGGCCACTCCTTTTCCTCCTCACTCTAAGTACAAATGTGTGAGAATGAGTTGATTATCCTTTCCCTCTTCATTTGAATGAAAAAGGCATGAGGAATAGCTTGTGATTCTTCTCCGCATTATCACTCTAGTTGAATATGCATGAGATTGCGATATTGCTCCTTCTCCTCCTCAATCAAATTACAAAAGTGTGAGAAAGGGCCCATGCTCTTTCTCCTTTTCAATATATTTTATAATGTGTGGCCAGTGCTCCTTCTCACCATAAATTATTGAGAAAGGGCCTATGCTACTTCACATGTTTCTTTAAATTACTAACATGTGAAAAATAAAACCATTTATCTTCCTCCTCACTCTAACTATGAAATGTGTAAGAATGAGCCCATTATAATTTTCCTGTTCATTTGAATGACAAAACTACGAGAAAGGGCTAGTTCTCCTTCTCCTTGTTGTCACTCTAATTGAAACAGTGTGAGAAAGGGATAATTCTCCTTCTCTTCCTCAATCAAATTACAAAAGTGTGAGAAAGGGCCCATGATGCTTCTCCTCCTTGGTCATATTTATAATGTGTGGAGAAGGGTTTATGTTCCTTCTACACCTCACTTAAGTGATTGAAGTGTGAGAAAGGGCTAATACTCCTTCTCTTCTCCTCGTCACACTAACTAAAAAAATGTGGGAAGGGGATAGTGCTCCTTCTCTTCAATTAAATGATATAAGAGTGACAAAGGGATGGAGAAGGAGCCAATGTTCATTCTCTGCCTCTTACAAATGGGATAGGTGTTAAACATGGCCAATGATACTTCTCCTTGTCCTCATCACTCTAGCTTAAAAGTGTGGGAAAGGGCCAGTTCTCATTCTCCTACTCAATTAAATGATAGAAAAGTGAGCAAGGGTTGGAGAAGGAGGCAATGCTCCTTTTCCTTCCCCTTATCACTCTAATTACAAAATTATGAGAAAAAGCTAGTGCTCCTTCTCCTCCTAAAGTAAATGACAGAAGAGCGAGAAAGTGATGATGCTCCTGCTTCTCAATTAAATTATAGGAATGCGAGAAAGGGTCAAAGAAGGGGTCAATGCTTCTCCTTCTCCTCATCACCCTAGTTACAAAAGTACAAGAAAAAATAGTGCTCCTTCTCCTCCTCAATTAAATGATAGAAGAGTAATAAAAGGATAGAGAAGGATCCAATGCTTATTCTCTCTCTCCCGACCACTCTAATGACAAAAGCATGAGAAAATCTTAGTGCTCCTTCTCCTCCCAAAGTAAATGGTAGAAGAGTGAGACAATGTTGATGCTCCTTCTCCTTCTCAATTAAATCATAAAATAGTGAGAAAGGGTTAGTGCTCCTTCTCATGTTTATTCAAATTACTAACATGTGAAAAAATAAAGCCACTCCTTTTCCTCCTCACTCTTAGTACAAATGTGTGAGAATGGGCCCATTATCTTTTCCCTGTTCATTCAAATGAAAGGGATAATTCTCCTTCTCCTCATTATCACTCCAATTGAAAAAGTGTGAGAATGGGATAGTGCTCCTTCTCCTCCTCACTCAAATTACAAAAGCGTGAGAAAGGGCCCACGCTCCTTCTCGTCGTTGGTCAAATTTATAATGTCATAAATCTGGAATTTTACTGTGTGGAGATTTAGGTAGACTGACATGTTTTGGGTGGACACTCCACCCATCTTTAGGATCCATGAAGTTTGGTGCAAAAGAAATGACATTGGTAGTATTTTCCTAAATCTCTTCGCAATAAAATTCTAGAATTTATGACACATTGGAGTAATACTGTGAAAGCATGCATACTTAGACAAATTTACAACGTGTGGCCAATGCTCCTTCTCATCATAAAAGAGTGAGAAAAGGTGAATGCTCTTTCTCATATTTCTTCAAATTACTAACATGTGAAAAGATAAAACCACCCCTTTTCCTCCTCACTCTAAGTACAAAATGTGTGAGAATGAGCCCATCATCCTTTCCCTCTTCATTTAAATGACAAAATAGTGAGAAAGGGATAATGCTCCTCCTCCTCAACATAAAGTGTGAGAATGGGATAATGCTCCTTTTTCTCCTCAATTAAATTACAAAATTGTGGAATTAATATTTTTTGCCTCTCACGCCTCTTTTGTCGAGCCCGCGCGTTGCCTTACTCAGTTAAGGTCTACGTGTTTCCATCTTTCATGGCCGCCAGAGGGGGTGCTCCTTCCCCTCCCCTGAGCTTGCTACTTTGAAGAGCTTGGTAGCAGCTTGTAATAAGAGGGAGATCAGTCTGAATCAGCAGAAATTTGTCAGGAAACCAAACAACATACCCTCGGTCGATCTTCCTGCAAAATTCCCTTGCCGGACGACTCTAAACATCGCAGATCAGGGTCTAATTGGCCAATTTACTGGTCTTTGTCCCTCCCCCAAGGCAATCGATGGGTTGGTTCAGAGGAATTGGAAGCCCCTTATCTCAGAAGGCATACATAGTCACTTGGTAGCCAAGGGTTACTATGTATTTATTTTTGAAAATACAAAAGACAGAGACTCAATCTTTCGAAACGAACCATACTTCATGGGCCCTAAGGGTTGTACCTGAACAAATGGACATCGAAATTTGATCCGATCCAAGACGTGCCTTCAATACTCCCGGTCTAGGTTAGGCTCCCACACCTTCCTCTACACTGCTGGAATCCAGAGTCTTTAGAAGCCATAAGGAACAAACTAGGGAAGTATATAGATAGGGCTAAAACAAGAGACCAATATTCATGTGCCAAAATATGCGTAGAAGTCGATTTGGAGATAGGGTTTCCTGAAGTGATTAAATTGATTGTAGTGGATTGGTTGCATGTACAGGTGCTCAATTATGAGCAATTACCCTTCAAGTGCATATACTCCCATGGCTATGGTATTTTTCTTGTTCATACAAGAAGAAAACAGAGGAAGAAGCCGGCAGGGAGAAGGGAGAGCAATGGACACAAGTTCAAAAAACCAGTACATCAAAGCAGGTCAATAGATCAGAAGGAAAAAGAGGGGACATTAGGTCGGGAAGTATTCCCACCGAGCATAAGCATACTAAAAACGTGATAGCTACAAGGGAAAACACATATCAAAACCACTTTAAAGTGTTGAGCAACCCAGAAGAACAAGTTTCCCAAGAGCTAGAAGAGTGCGAAGTCCAACAAACTCAGGATCTGGTGATGGAAGAAAGCAAAGATACAACTGCATAGGATCTTCCTAGTTCTCCAGTAGGTGGCTCCACCTCCCCCACGTATGCAGAAATCACAAAAAAGAAACCCATTGATAAGTCTGGCTCCTCTAAAGAAGAATCCCTTGAGAGGTCTTGTAGAAAAGGGATAAAAACACTTAAGAAGGTTTGAGAGGAAGAAGCCGAGCGACTGAAGATGCAAGGCAGTCAAGCCACAATAGAGATTTCTATTGATAGGAATACTCGGGCTAAACCCCAAAGGGAGGCCCTTAACCTTTAGTCACTAATAAATAATGCAGATTGTCTCTTGGAATTGTAGGGGGCTGGGAAATCCTTCGAAAGCTAAAGTGGTAAAAGATCTTATAAAAATGGTTTCTCTCGACATCCTACTGCTCCAAGTGACAAAAATACAAGAGGAAACTCTTCTCTCTTTAAGCAAAATGAAGTGGAAAAAGAACGCAAGGAAGGCAGCACGTGCACAGGACTCCTCCGGTGGACTTGCAACCCTGTGGTCGAAGGATATGTTCCTCTAGGAAAACTCTTTTGAGACTCAACATTGGATATATACTGAACTCCTCCATACCTCAAGTAAGATCTCTTTGGCTCTTTTTAATCTTTATGTCCTTGTTACCTTTATAGAGAAAACATAATGTTGAAATTCTCTTGCAGATTTTATAGACATATATACACCCTCCAACATCATAGTGGTCGAAGGCCTTAACATCATAATGGACCCCAAAGGAAAAAAAGGCGGAGTATGTGGGAGGGACCCAATGCACAACACAATGGAGAATTTAATCCAACAATGGGACCTGTTGGATTTCAAGCCAAAGAAAGGTTGATACACCTGGAACAATAATAGAGTCGGAGCGGCCCATATCTCAACAAGATTGGATTGATTTTTGGTACAGAGCTCATTTCTGCTAGAAAACAAAATCATCTCCTCAAGCATTCTCCCTAACTTACCTCGAATCATAAGACTATTTTGCTTCAGCTGGAAGACAAAGAAGATCTTGGGCCATCCCTTCTCGGTTCAGTCCACTCTGGGTAGAACGAGAAGGCTTCATGAATATAATAATAAAGTCTTGGTCCCTCCTAGTCTAAGGATCTCCAAGCTATGTCTAGGAGTAGAAGTTAAAAGTCACTAAATTCACCCTTAAGGAATGGGTTAAAAATTTCCTTAAGTCCCCTTCCACCAACAGAAAAGAGGTAGTGCAAACTTTGGCAGTGATCTAGATGGAAATGGAGGAAAAATAAATCAACTCAACTGTGCTAGAAATAGAGAAACAAGCCCAATTTAACTCCTTCTATTCCTTTCGCCGGGAAGAAGAATACTAGAGATTGAAGTCTTGCAGCCCTTGGTTGAAAGCAAGAGATTGCAATACCTCATTTTTTCACAGGTAGTGTAGATCTCGTCTCTCCCGCAACCACATTTCATAAATTTCCTCCCTAGATAATGAAACTTTCAAAGGCATTGCTCAGATAAAGTAGGCCACTGAAACACATTTTCAAACTCTGTTTAGAGAGGACGGCTTGATTGAGGATGAAATAACCTCTGATTTTTTGTCCAACATCCCCTCTTTGGTCAGTGCAGAGGTAAATGGAGATCTTTTGAATCCCTTTATGGAGGAGGAGATAATAGAGGTTAAATGGTTTATGGAGCCAGATAAATCCCTTTGAATCCCTTTACAAAGTTCTTCGCTCATTTGTCTTAAGCTCAGATTTTGTAAATTTGATAAAAGCATGTACAGATAGACCTTGGATAGCACCTCTAGGAAATGGCAGGCCAACAAATTTCTTTCAAGCAACGAGGGTCTTCGACAAGGCTTCCCGCTTTTGTCGTTCCTATATATTATGATGGTTGATATTATGAGCATAAAGTTATCTACTAAAAAAGAAGCTGGGATTATCCCAGGAATCAAGTCGGCACGAGGGGTAGAACCTATCAATCATGTCCTCTTCCTGGATGATTAAATTATCTTGGAAGGGGCCACACTCAGGATGGAAAGAGCCTTCAAAGAAAGTCTACAAAACTTATGTCTTATCTCGGGAGATCCTATTAATAATAAAAAGAGTGCATTGTATGGCTAGAACATCGATCATTCAACAATCCTTCACATATCACACTTATTAGGTTTTATTGGATATGACACCTGGGAGAAGATTAGATATATGGGCCTTCCTTTTACCCTGGGCCAAACAAACCTTCACTTTGGCTATAAGTAATCAGTAAGATAAAAGCCAAAATTGCCTCTTGGGGAGGCCAATGGCTCACAAAGGCAGGGAAGCTCATACTGATTAAGTCAATTATGTCAACTCTCCCAATATCAATCCTCTCTTCTCCTCTCCACCAAAGCAATAATTTATTTATAAGCTTATTCGAGACTTCTTTTGGGGAGGTGGAAAAGGAAATAATAATAGATTGCACCTAGTTAGCTAGGATATAGTTAAAAGATCTGTTTAAGAAGGAGGCTTACGGAGTAGAGACCCGAGTATGGAAAATCTCGCCCTATGAGGAAAAATTCGGTGGTAACTCTTTGCTGATAAAAGTCACCCAGTTTGTCAAATTATATGGAAAAATTACCTCATAGGAGGAACTCTGAGAAATTTGTAAAAAACAAATACTCCCAAAGGCTCAATAACATGGAATTTATGTCGTCAAGGACTTGAATTTTTCCAAAAGCATTTATTTCGAATCCCAGGTAACGATAGGAAAACACTCATGTGGAAAGATAATATCAAAGGGAATCCCCCCTTAGCATCCACAATTTCCCTCACAAAGATCAAGCTTTGACTTGTTAATAAAGGTCTCTTAAGGCTAGGAGATATCTCTTCATGGGACGACAAAAGGAATTGGGTAGCATGGCAGTTTCCAGATCTGCTTGAACGTCTTTATCCACAACAGAATTTGTTGATGATAGAGCTGACCAATTTAGCTATAATCCATCTTTCAATCAAGGATAAGTGCGGATGGGGAAAATTTGGCACTGGCACAGTCACTCAAGGATTTTGTGCTCTCCAATCAAACCTAGTTCCATTGGATGTCGCCTCGCTTCGGAGATTCGTCTGGAGCCCTTTCACTCTCCCTAAAGTAAATTTATTCACGTGGCTTCTAATGCATAAGAAGGTATTAATTGATGAAAACCTAAACAGGATGGGATTTGTAGGCCCTCGCATATGTTGTCTATGCAACCAAGCCTCAGAAACATATGATCATCTCTTTGTTGATTGTGAATTCACTCAAACAACTTGGGCGCTTATGTTACAAGGTTTACAGGTTCCAATTCCATCGAATATTACAGTAGCCTCTCTTTTCACAAGCTGGAAATCAAGATATCTTGGAAGGTTGTCAAGCAAACCTATTTCGAGTAAAATATGGTAATCGATACCAAAGTTTTTTCTGGTGGAAAACTCGGTTGGCGAGAAATGCATGGATTTTCAATAGCGTGCCCTCGACACCAGCAGTAGTTGTAGTAAAAATGAAGGTTTTTTTATTGGAAGTTGTGGGAAGCCAAGCTTCCACCCTCGATCCCTCAACTCTCCCGACAAAGCATCACTTGCTAGGTTCTTTTTCGCCGACTAAAATACATACGGCACTCGGTAGGCTTTACATTAAACCAAAATGGCAGTTAAGACTCCCAGAAAACGAGTTTACAGATTGGTGGCAAAGGCAAAACAAAGTCTCAGTTTTCTTTGATGGAGCGTTTAAAGGAAATACAGGGACAACCGAAGTAGGGGGAGTGAGATACTATTCGAGTGGAACACTAGAAGTTGGATTCAACTCGAGCTTAGGGTAGAGCACGGACAATCAAGCAGAAATTCTTGCACTTCTAAAAGCCTATCAAATAGCGAAGGAATCCAAGCACAAAGAATTGCAAATATTTGTACACTCATAAAGCTTAATCAAAGTTTTAAACTCTGATAAACACTTCAACAATCCGTCCTTTAATGTAACTCTGAATAGGATCCGCTTCATCTTGCTAGATTTTGTCTCTGTCACCTCTCACCATATCCTTTGAGATTTGAACAATGAGGTGTATTCTAAAGCTAACCAGGGCTGCCAAATACCTCCAGGAATGTTAAGCTTGAATGAAAGACCAAGTTCGAGGCATCAAATCCCATAAGCAAGCATTGAGGGGCGCTGCCACAGGCCCTGCTATCATCCTTGGATATGAGCACTTTTGAAACACGAGAATTGCAACTTTCGACATATATGTAATTTGGTTAATTAGGCTATGCCCAACCAAGTTTTTTTTTATATAAATAAATACATGTTTTTGTTATAAAAAAAAATTACAAAATCGTGAGAAATTACCCATGCTCCTCCTCACCAATGAAATTAATAATGTGTGGCCAGTGCTCCTTCTCATCATGAAAGGGTGAGAAAGGGTCAGTGCTCTTCCTCATGTTTCTTCAAAATACTAACATGTGAAATATAAAGCCACTTCTTTTCATCCCCACCTAAGTACAAAATGTGTAAGAATGGGCCCATTATTTTTTCCCTCTTTATTTGAATGACAAAACTATGAGAAAGGGCTAGTGCTCTTCCTTCTCATCACCACTCTAATTAAAAAGAAACATGAGAACGGGATAGCACTCTTTATCCTCCACACACAAATTACAAAAGTGTGAAGAAGGTCCCATGCTCCCTCTCCTCCTCGGTCAAATTTATAATGTGTGGAAAAGGGCCCATGCTCCTTCTCCAATTTCATTAAATCTATACCCATGCTCCTTCCCAAATTTCATTAAATTTGGACTTATGTATAGTCTAAGTTGGATTTTTAAGAAGGTTAATGTATAATTTCATGAGGTTCAATAGTATAAGATAAAAGTTAGCTCAAATGTGTATCAAACCTCATATAAATGTGGCTTAACCATATTAAAAATCAAATTTAGACTAAAAATAAGTCTAATCTCAAGGAAATTATCAACAAAAATTTTAATGTTTTTTTCCTTATGCATAATTTTGACTATTTCGAAATTTATAAACCGATCTTTAAAAAAGGTGTAAAAAATGTTGTTGTCAAGATTATAAAACATTTAAACCAAATCTTCTAGCAAACCATTTAAAAAATTTAGAATGCGCAAAATTAAGTTTTAATACAAGTCGACTAATAAGTCTCGCATGACATAATAAAATTACATCTTTGACTCTTGGAATCGAAATTAAAAATTTCCACACACACACACATATATATAAGAAAATGGCAGAGAGTAAAGCAAGTACACTGATTAATAAAATAAAACAAATACACTATTAACATGTTACAAAGGAGTATTGATAGTAGGGTTGTAGATTCATGGATTAAGTGCTTCTTGTCCACCAACTGTAAAATGACATATGCAATTCATTTGAGGTCATGGTTAACATACAAAACTTACACATGTGATGTTAGATTGCTCCTTATAAACTACAGATGATGGAAGTGGATTTAAGCTTCCATTTATAGAGTTTTATTTCATTGTTCATGCTTTAGGAGTCATATGGGGGCAAATTTGTTATTGAATTCGGTATTTGAACCTGAGTTTGCACTTCACAAAAGAACATACACATAAAGCCATTACAAGACAATATAACATACACAATCACATATCCATGGTCATATATTCCTCGTACTTAGGTAACCCTCCTTCATTCAACGACACTAGCACAACAAACACGTTTAAACCACAAGGAATTGCAACTTCTCCAAACACTCATGGGCACTTGTGGTCCATTTAATGTTTTGTCTTGTTTGAGTTTCATAGTTTGAATTAAAACTTAGATCAATTGCTCATTTATTTGAAGTGAATATTTGTTTTATTTGTCGAGTCAAT
Organism: Pseudotsuga menziesii; assembly: GCA_001517045.1. Lineage (NCBI taxonomy): Eukaryota > Viridiplantae > Streptophyta > Pinopsida > Pinales > Pinaceae > Pseudotsuga > Pseudotsuga menziesii. The sequence continues at coordinate 288,253 of LPNX010700028.1, read as the reverse complement.
TTGGGGTTTTAGATTTGTTTTCTTCTTGCAACCCCATGTAAACTTGAGAAATATAAAACTGTAGTAGTTTTTGAAACTGTTAATCCCTTCAATTAGCTACCAAGGAGAGACACCCATACATCTTCCCTTAAAATATCTAGGTTGTATTTATCCTATTTCAGTGTTGATTAATAGGCGAGTCCCCTCTTCCTCCACACACAATGGACAAGGTAACCAAATACTTAACAAGGCAATAAGTAGGACAACACAATATTGAAATCATATACAAGTAGTAAGGTAATGAGTTTCAATAATTGAAGTCCATGTGATTGAAGTCAAACCAATGTATTTGACATGGTGTCAATGTAGAGTGCTAGACAAGGTGCACCAATAACCAGAACACATAGCCAATGTGGTAGAAATTGTAAAATACATAAACTATCACACCATTGACCTTCCCGTCAACCACAAAGTATCAAGCATATCAATCAAAACCTTAAGGTATTTATTAGTGTTGAAATTACTCAAATTACTGAGAGGGGGGGTGAATCAGTTATTTGAAAAGCTTAAACCAGTTTTCAATATTTAAACCCTTATTACTAATTACAAATTTATAGTTATGATAATGCAGCAAGTATAACATAAGAGATGAAGATTATCATTCACACACACATGATAGAGACAAACAAATATTCATTTTTATTTGAGCACCTACTCAAAATAGGATTCAACCTCTATTTTACAAAATCCTTCTTATAGAAGGTACCAAGTCTCATGTTTTTCTAGCACCCACTAAAATAACATTCTCCAGCTACAATTGAGTGAAATCATCAACTTCCACTTGTACAGGATTCAACTTATACAGAGAAGACAACATGTTTTTCCTAGCACCACCCTACCACCCTTGTTTCTGACAATTAAAACATGTCCAGTACAATATTTATAAAAACATATGTAACAATGCAAACCAATTATGTTATGATCTGCTCCTGGATTTGCTTATGCATCTTGGTTCCCCTCATTGTCTCTGTTTTGGATATTCTCGAAAGAGCTCAGAGTCCTCTGTCATTCTGTAATCTCCACTTCGACAATGATCCATGCACCAGCTCTCTGTCCACAGAGAACACAACCATCCATTCATCATGCACATCCTTTTATACATATTTGTCCTTAAGCCCTTTACCTGTCCGTGTGCTTGACGGTCAGTTTCCATAATTGATCAAACCGTTCGATGCCTTATGAGAGATAAGAAGTACAAACGCTGAGTAGTCATGAGTTTCTGCAACATATCTTCGTCATTTGGCTTCTTCTGCAATTATAATTTTCTGCAACAAATCAAAGTTTCCACACACCTAGTTCCGTAGTTCTCGTTCCGCACCATTAATCTTCTTCAGGCTCTCTGTGACCGTTGATCTAAGAATAAAATCAGGTATCGGATATGTGATTTTGAAAGATATAATTCCATGAATTCCACTTTCCATCTTCTGCACATCCTTTTCTGCATAATTTATTCTGTGTCGTTGATTTCGTGCGGCCTCTCTACTGGTCATTGATCTGAAATCAAACACCTCCTTCTGTACCTTCTTTTTTGTAAACGTCTTCTGCACCGTTGATTTTTTATGGATAATTTCCCGATCGTCGATCTTAGAGTTGGTGTAGGATGCGGATCCCGGTCTTCAACATTTTGTTAAACAACTTCCATACTTTTCCACTTTTTGTCTTTCGCTTGTAAAACTCCTTCCGCGCCGTCGATTTCTTATGCACCATTTCCCAACCATCGATCTTATATCCGATGCTGGATGCAGATCCCAGGTTTTCAATATTTTGTTAAACAACTTCAATGCTTTCCGCTTCTGCCTTCTGCCTGCATAACTCCTTCTGCGCCATCGATTTCTTGTGCGGGTTCACTCCTGACCATTGGATCTATTCAACAGATTTTCTTTCAACCTTTGGTTCTCAAAATAATTTCGCATCGATCCTCTATGTTAACTCACCTCCTATTTCAATGAGCGAAATGATTGATGACTGTTGGATCAGGGTCTACACAAATCTATGGTGGAATTCAAATGTTACAGAGCATATTACATTTAAATTTCACTCCGAATCTAATCGTTAACTCACCTGCTAGTTGACTCTGTGAAATTGTTGAGGATCGTCAGATCTAAATCGACGGTGGACTTCAAATACCATAAGGCAGATTTCATAAAAAAAATTGCGCACATCAGAAATTTATTAATCCACATTAGTTCTCCCAACGAAATCATTGTCAGCCTTTGATCTGCTTCCACGATCAACCTCGCTCGTTGATCATGATCTCTTTCTTGGCGATTAGTTTCTGATTTTGCAACTCAATGCCTTTTTATTCTCCTTGCTCTTTCAACCAACGAAATTCCTTTTGTTCGTTGATCTCTTTCACAGGTTTACTCCTGTCTGTCGAATCTCTGCACAAGCCATGGATTCTTCTGAGTCCTCTGCTCATTTGGATCATATGCTTGGAACTTTGTTGCCATCAATGACAACCATATCACACTCCGATCTATTTTCCATATGACCGCAAAACCTCCAACAATCTCCCCCTTTGGCATTGATGGCAATCTTCAACTTCTGGATGCATGTTGTACTAGTAATCATCAATCTCTTTATCATATGTAACAACCAACTTCTCCTCCTTTGACATCAATGTCAAAGAAGAATTTATAGCACAATCCCCCCTATCAAAGAGAACAAGTTATTTGGAATAGGAGATGATACCTAGCTTCTGGTGTAGGTATTCAAACTGTGTCTTTGGTAAGGGTTTAGTGAAGATATCAACAATCTGTTATGTAGAAGGAATAAAATTCAATTGAACTACTCTGTTTGTAACCTGCTCCCTTAAGAAGTGATACTTAATAGGTATGTGCTTAATATTGAAATGTAGGACTGGATTTTTGGACATACTAATGGCGCTGGTATTATCACAATGAAGAGGAATGGGATCAACATATTTTACCTCCTCGTCTGCCAATGTCTTAATCATCTAGATAATTTGTGTACAACAAGTGGCAGCAACAATGTACTCAACTTTTGTAGTTGATAAAGATATTGATCCTTGCTTCTTCATGCAACTAAAGAATCACCTAATAAGAATGCACCTCCACTTGTGCTCTTTCTTTCATCCAAACAGTTTGCCCAATCAACATCTGAATCTGCAGTTAATTGAAGATTTTGATTTCTAGGATACCAGAGACCATAAGTCATTATGCCCTTCAAAAATTTAAATATCCTCTTCACAACCACCAAATGAATTTGCTTAGGGGCATACTGAAATCTTCCTACTATTCCAACAACTTGCATTATATCAGGACTAGATGTTGTGATGTATAAGAGACTTCCTATCATTGACCGATATGTTCTCTGATCATAATCAGGTGATGGATCATCCTTGCTAAGTTTACAACCAACAACCATAGGTGTACTAACAAGTGATGAGTCTTCCATTTGAAATTTCTTCAACATCTCCTTCAAATACTTCTCTTGGGAGAGAAATAAGCCTTCAGGACTCTGGATAATGCGAAGACCAAGAAAGAATCAAAGTTCTCCTATCATTGACATCTCAAACTCAGATTCCATGGCATTATTAAACCAATGCACAGAAGAATCATTAGTGCATCCAAATATAATGTCATCCACATACACCAAAACTACTAATAGATTATCACCTTCAGATTTGATATACAAGTTACTGTCAACGGTACCTTTCTTGAAACCTTTGTCCTACAGATATTTATCTAGTCTATGATCCCAGGCTCTTGGTGCTTGTTTCAATCCATATAGAGCCTTCTTCAGTTTGCAGACATTGTCAGGATTGTTTGTGAGTTGGAACCCTTCAGGTTGCTCTATATAGGCTTCTTCTTCTAGATCTCCATTGAGAAAGGCTGACTTAACATCCATACGATACACTTTGAAGTTCTTGTGAGTGGCATAGGCAATAAACGTTATGATAGCTTCCAATATTGCTACTGGTGCAAAAGTTTCAACAAAATCTTGTCCCTCGACTTGGGCATACCCTTTACACAACAATCGAGCTTTATTCCTTACAATCTATCCTTCTTCATTTATCTTGTTTTTAAACACCCACTTGGAGCCTATTACATTTTTATCTACAGGTCTAGGAACCAACTCCCAGGTGTTATTTTTATCAATCTGATCAAGCTCTTCATTCATGGCTTTAACCCAATCTTCATCCTCAATAGCCTCTTCAAAATTCTTAGGTTCAATCATAGATAGGAAAGCAATATGAGATTGTTCTGGAGCTTTGATCAACTTTCTTCTTATCTGCACTGCTTTATTCTTGTCACTAATTATCTAACTTTCGGGATGATTCTTCTGAACGATTCTAGAAGGTGCTTTTGTTTATGTCAGTTGTCTTGAATATGTTTGAGTGTTTGCACTTTCATCATCTGACTCTGGATCTTCTTTTTCCGATTCTTGGACCTGTTCTTCTTTAAAATCAATTGTCTTCTTTATCTAGTTCAACACTGCTTATTTGAATGTATTTTACAGGGATTCATTCATTGATTTTAATGTCAATACAATCAACCAATTTATGCAGCCTATTATTATAATAAGTGTACCCTTTACTATTTGAAGCATATCCTAAGAAGATACCTTCATCATCCCTGTCATCATATTTTCCAAGATGTTCATCATTATTTTTTTATATAACATTTACTTCCAAAGACTTTAAAGTGTTTGATAGAAGCAGGTCTTCCAAACCATAGTTTGTAGGGAGTCTTCTCACTGTTCGGCGTTAGGTGAGCTTTATTAAGAATATGGACAGCTCTGTGAATTGATTCTACCCAGTATGTCTGAGAAATATTCCTTTCATTCATCATTGATCTTGTCATCTGTTGTACTGGCCTATTCTATCTCTCAACAACTCCATTCTATTGTGGGGTCCCTCGAATAGTGTATTCTCTCTTAATTCCATGTTTATCACAAAACTCCTTGAAGTCTCCTGAAAAAAACTCTCCTCCTCTATCAGATCTTACTACCTTCGGTCTTTTCCCTGTTTGATTCTTAGTCAAGGCCTTAAAATTTTTGAACTTTTCAAGTGCCTCATATTTTTCTTACAGAAAAGCAACCCATGTAAGTCTAGAATAATCATCAATGACCAACATAGACTATCTTTCTCCTCTTGTGCCTTCTTTTCTTGATGGTCCACACAGATCCATATGTACTAATTGAAGTGGTTTGTCTGTTGATGTGAAGTTCTTGGATTTAAACTGCGTGTGAGTCAATTTTCCCATTTGACAAGGTTTACAAATAGAGTCATATGGCTTTGATATCTTTGGAAGATCTCTTACTGCCCCGTTGTTCACAAGTTTGATCATATGATCAAAGCTTAAATGTCCAAGTCTCCTATGCCAAAGCCAACTTTCATCATACTTGCTTAGATGACATTCTTAATTTTCTTCTTTCAAGACATAGACATTGTTTTCAGTTCTTATACCTTTTTGCAACCAATTTTCCCGAGGGTACAGACTTTATCTTGCAATCTTTAGAAGTGAGAACAACTTCACATCCTTTGTCACAAACCTGACTGACACTAAGAAGATTATGTTTTAGTCCATCTACAAACAACACATCTTGGGCTTTCCCTTTGCCATTACTCAACTTGACCATTCCTTTTCCTTTGATCTTCCCTGGAGCATCATTTCCAAAATTTACATTTCCTGATTTATTTTCACTTAGAGACATGAACTTACTTTTATCACCACTCATGTGTTTGGAACATTGACTGTCAATATACCAGGGGCCTTTTTCTTTTTGAACAGAAAGGACTAGGCCACATTTATTATTTTCTTTCTTCTTCCAAACTTTATTTCCTTCAGCATAGTAATTCATTCTTGGGTCTATTTTGTAATCCTTCGGATGATAGTTTGAAGCCTTGTGTCCAAAGTTATGTCAAACATAACATTCTGGCTCATTGTACAGTAGATCAAAAGAATTGTTATTTCTATCATGAGTTATTCTCTTAGTTGTGAACTGAGTTGTGTGATGTTATTGTTTACTTGATGATTGTCTTGTTCTATGCTGCAACAATTGTTGTTCTTTGATTGTATATTTCTAAAATTAAAAGCATAGTTTGTAGCTTTGTGACCATAATTAGAGCAACAATAACAGTAACCATGGAAAAAAATTTGGTACCAGGATCTGGGAGGTCTTCCCTTTTGTTAACTATGTTTCTGAGCTATCCTTGGTTGATAATTCTGATCTGAATTTCTGATTCTGGTACTTGCTTCATTTCCTTTTATTTGCACAGTATGTTTGCATTCTAACTGATTGCCACATGAACCTTCTTCATAGCCAAGACGTATTTTTAACCATAGGGACCTTTGCTTGCTGAGAATGATGTTCAATTCTTTAGAGGCTTTGATACTTGTCAGGTTCTGGTGGTACAGAGCTTGGATTTTCTTCAATTCCTTCCTAGTTGTCACTACTTCTTCTTCCAAAGCTTCGCATCTCTTTTTCCCTTCTGTTAATTGTTGTTTGAGAAGATCTTCTATTTTCTTTGCCTCTTCTAGTTCCAATTTTAATAGGGCAATATATTCACTTGGGTCTTTGTCATTCCTTTTATACTGCAACAATAATTGTTTTTGTTTCCTTTTCTTTAATATGAGTCTGCCAATCTCCTCCAGAGCACTAATTAGTTCACCTTCCATATCAACCATGGCTTCCTCCTCATTCAGGTCACTCCCTGTATATTCATCTCCAAAAACGTTTATGGCCATAAGCATGAAGTTATTCACTTCATCTTCATCAGATGAATCGATGTCTGTCTCTTCTGAAGAATCAACATCATTTACACACAGGTTTTTCTTTTTGTGTTTAGCCTCTTTATTATATTTTTTGAATGTATACTTTTCATCATCATCAGAGGTCTGCCTCTTGTGCTCATCAGGACATTTAGATGCAAAATGACCTATTTTACCACACCTAAAACATTTAAAGGGCATCTTGCCTTTGTATTTACTTGAACCTTTCTTCAGCCTCTTTACAAATTTTGCCTCAGCCACATCCATTTCAGAATCAATATTTTTATATGCTTTAAAGGAAGCTTCTCTAGTGGTGGATTTGTCTTTACCAATCCTCATTTCATAGGTTGTCAGAATACCTAGGAGTTGGTCAATAGGCAGAGTTTTTAGATCCCTCAATTCTTCTATTGCTGAGACTTTGGGATTAAATCTCTCAGGCAAAGATCTTAAAATTTTATGAACTAAGAATGCTTCATCAAATTTTTCACCAAGACCCTTCATGGCATTGGCAGTTTCTTCTATTCTTAGGAAATATTTACTGAATGTCTCTTCCTCATTCATCTTTAAATGTTCAAATTTTAGTCTATATGTCTGTAGCTTAGCATCCTTTACTTTTTCATTTCCTTCATAATTGTTTACAAGATTATCCCACATCTCTTTCACATAATCAAGATGCATTACTTTTACAAACTCAACCTCTGCAAGACCACTTAGAATAGCATTCATTGCCTTTTCATTAAAACTAAATTCTAGCTTGTCATCTCTAGAGGCTAGCACAACTGGTTTTACATAGCCAGCCTCTACTACATCCCAAACATCAGCTCCTAAGGACATTATATAGGTTCTCATTCTAACATTCCAAAAGGCAAAGTTTGTTCCATCAAACAAAGGAACCTTATTGGATGAAGTCCCTTCATAACTTGTCATGTTTAAGCTTACTAATCTACCTTTAGACAAAAGGAACCCACTCTAATACCAATTGTTAAAATTACTCAAATAACTAAGAGGGGGGTGAATCAGTTATTTGAAAAGCTTAAACCATTTTTCAATATTTAAACCCTTATTACTGATTACAGATTTATAGTTATGATAATGCAGCAAGTATAACAGAAGAGATGAAGATTATCAATCACATAGACATGATATTCATTTTTATTTGAGCACCTACTCAAAAGAGGCTGCAACCTCTGTTTTACAAAATCCTTCTCGTAGAGAGTACCGACTCTCATGTTTTTCTAGCACCCACTAAAATAACATTCTCTAACTACAACTGAGTGAAAGCATCAACTTCCACTTGTATAGAGAAGACAACATGTTTTTCCTAGCACCACCCTACCACCTTTGTTTCTCAGACTTAAAACATGTTCAGTACAATATTTAGAAAACATATATACAATGGAAACCAATTTTATTCTGATCTGCTCCTCGATTTTCTTATGCATCTTGGTTCCCTTCATTGTCTTTGTTCTGGATATTCTTGAAAGAGCTTAGAGTCCTCTGTCATTCTGTAATCTACACTTCAACGACGATCCATGCACCATCTCTCTGTCTGCAGAGAATGCAACCGTCCATTCATCATGCACGTCCTTTTATACATATATGTCCTTAAACCCTTTACATGTTCGTATGCCTGACAGTCCATTTCCATAACTGATTAAACTGTTCGATGCCTTATGATAGACAAGAAGTCCAAACACCAAGTAGTCCTGAGTTTCTGCAACATATCTTCATCATTTGGCTTCTTCCGCAATTGTCATTTTCTGTGACAAATCAGAGTTTCTGCACATCTAGTTCTATAGTTCTGGTTCCGCACCAATCATTATGCACCATTGATCTTCTTCGGGCTCTCTGTGACTGCTGATCTGAGAAGAAAATCAGATATCGAATATGTGATTTTTCCAGATATCATTCCATGAATTCCGCTTTTCGTCATCCACATATCCTTTTCTGCATAATTTCTTACGTGCCGTTGATTTCATGCGGTCTCTCTACTGCCCGTTGATCTGAAATCAAACACCTGCTTCTGCACCTTTTTCTGTAAACGTCTTCCGCATGGTCGGTGTTTTATGCATCATTTCCCGACTGATGATCATAGATATGGTGTGGGATGTGGATCCCGGGTCTTTGACATTTTGTTAAACAACTTCCATACTTTTCCGCTTTCTGTCTTCCGCTTGCAAAACTCCTTTCGCGCCGTTGATTTCTTGTGCACCCTTTCCCGACGATCGATCTTAGATCTGGTGCAGGATGCAGATCCTGGATTTTCAATATTTTGTTAAACAACTTCCATGCTTTCCGCTTTCTACCTGTAGAACTCCTTTCGCACCGTCGATTTCTTGTGCGGGTTCACTCCTGACCGTCGGGTATGCTCGACATATTTTCTTTCAACCTTTGGTTCTCACAATAATTTCGCGTCCATCCTTTGTGTTAACTCACCTCCTATTTCAACGAGCGAAATGATTGATGACCATTGGATCTAGGTCTACGCAGATCTACGGTGGACTTCGAATGTTATAAAGCATATTACATTAAAATTTCGCTCCCAATTCGATCGTTAACTCACCTGCTAGTTGACTCTATGAAATCGTTGAGGACCATCAGATCTATATCGACGGTGGACTTCAAATACTATAAGCCATACTTCATAAATTTTTCACGCACATCAAAAATTTATTAATCCGCACTAGTTCTCCCAGCTAAATCGTTGTCAGCCATTGATCTGCTTCCACAATTAACCTCATCCGTTGATCATGATCTCTTTCTTGGCGATTAGTTTCCGATTTTGCAACTCAACGCCTTTTTATCCTCCTCACTCTTTCAACCAACGAAATTCCTTCTGTCCATTGATCTCTTGGGCGGGTTTTCTCCTGTTTGTTGGATCTCTGCAGAAGCCATGGATTCTTTTGAGTCCTCTACTCATCTGGATCATATGCTTGGAACTATGTTTCCTTCAATGACAACCATATCACACTCTGATATGTTTTCCATATGACCACAAAACCTCCAATAATTAGAAGGACCACTAATTATGGGTTTGCATGTGCACATGGGGCCTTACATTGGGAATCTCAATAGTGGCACCAACTCAACAAATGAGTGAATGTACACAAATTACATCATTATAGTGACAACAACAAAGCTACTAAGGAGTTAGTGTACACAAATTATATTGTTATAGGTATTTCAAGGATTTAAATGTAAAAATAATTCAACGTTTAATTTCACATTTTGATGACATTACTTTCAAGCACATCTACAAAGAATTTAATTCGAGAGCGGATCACTTGTCGAAGAAAGGTATTGGTGACTTAAACGAGGAGTTGCATTATGAAGTCTTTAGAGATGGAGTCTGTTTTGATTGCGGTTTTGTAAACTTGTTTTAACAAAGTTTAGCTCTCTATGAATGTTCTTAGGGGCAACCAACCTTTCATGGATAGTTTTGGTTAAATTATACATTTGAGTTGACTTAGCAGCTTTTGGTATTGTAGACTATTTTGGGGAGTTTGTAGTAGAGGTTATTAGGTTCATGGGTGAATGCTTTGCTCGTTGTAATAAGTTTGATGTAAATGTTGCCAAGAACTTTGATTCTAATGGAATAACAAGTGTTGTTTTTTTGGTGTGAAAAAAAACAAAACAATTAATCTCGATGGGCATGGAAAGCTACCCATATGGCATGAATGAGACATTGCGATGTGTGAATAATAACAAAGTAATGTGTAAACTTCAAGTCTTAAAATAAAGCTCTTAAGAGTGGTAAGCATCCATCCATCACTTATCAAGAAAAGGGCCACTATATAACGCAGGGAGCAAGAGAACACCAAGTGTCAAATTGTTGGAAAGAAAATGAAAATTACTCATAGCAAAATTTGAATAATATACTATATTTTTTCAAGGAAAACCTCATAAAGAAACCCCAACGGTGCTTCCCCACATTTATGGATGACATCCCTACTAAATCCACTATTGTATACTAGTGTGTCTCATCAAAGGGATTTGAACTGAGCATTTTCCAATACAAAGGTAGTCAAATGCCCAAAAACATTGGTGCAACCAACCGAGATAACCCCTTAAACTAAGAACAACACACTACCAAATGACAAAATCAATACTAAAACCCTAAAATGATTTAAGAATCTCTTCCATCAAATAAACAATTTTTTTTTTTAAACACTAAATGCGGCTAAACAAAAATGGAGTATTTTGTAAAGCTTTTTATAAAAGTATTATATTAACATCCATAAACATTCAACATGAATTAGAATCAATTTCAAAGTTAGATGAAAAATAATAGGTTGATCTAATATCATCTCACAAGGGTTTACTTCACGTTAGATTCCTTGTTTGTTGTGTTGGGTATCTAGAACACACTAGGCAAGTAGAGTTTCATATCATCTACTTATTATTTTTAAAGCCTAATGTAAGCTTAAGACATGGGCTTAAAATGGCCATGATTAAGTATGTTGGAAGGAAAACCAAGACCTCACATTTCTTCCCTTCCTTCAAAGTCTCGATTAAGGGTGAGATCTTGAATATATATACCTTGATATATTTTTGACGAGATATAATGGTAGCTGGAGGCACTAGCTCTCAATAGAGAGTCTTACATCAGTTTGATTTAATTATGGCTAAGGTGTGGTTGTCATTATGTAATGAGTTTCATATCTATTTGGTTGGTTGGTTGGTTATGCAAAATGCTCCATGGGATCATAAGAGATAGGGAGAGGATCACCCACCACCTTCCTTCCCTAGGATTATGTTGTGCTTAATTGAAGGGTGCACTTTCTATTGGCAAGGGACATGGAAATTTAAAGGATCAATAATTTTCTTAAAATGTAGGAACCTTGGATTCTTAAATTTCCAATCATAAAATGTTTAATGCTATTTTTTACATCGATAGGTGTTAGAATTAACCCTTATTGATGTTATTCTATCCACTTTGAGGGATGCAGGTCGATCTCCAGAATCCCAAAAATCTAGGAAGATTCATGGTACTCACCATTGTTTAAGGAGCCTAATAAATGGAGATTAATTGTTAGCTAACACAACCTCTCAATCTATGGTCGGTGAACGCCGATAGGTGTTGTCACACAACAAATCGATCACAATCTTATTAACAATTTGTAAATGAAAAACATAAATAGTTTAGAAAAGGGAATTTACAAACAAAATCAAAAATCAAGCTAAAGAGTTATGAAAACATAAGAAAAGCAATGTACCTTAAAACGACAGGCCAGAGTATGGTATAAATCAAGGGTTCCCTTACAACTTTGTCATGCATAGATAACAAAGCTTTTTGGTAATTGAGAAGAGGATGGCAAACATAAACTTCCAAGAACCAAGAGCTCGAAGAAAATAAGTCTGAATAAGCAACCACATTCGAATATAGCAGAGATGAAGAAAAAAATGTGCTAATCAATTCGGGGAATTGAGAAACCTTACCTAGTTAATAAAGCAGGGAAGAACCATTCGAGCAAAACCCTCTTAATAGCACAGTAACCAAAGATGAGATAATGAGGTGAGACTGCAACCACATAAGTAACTATCTAGTTTCACTCTTAAATAATAAGTAACAATGGTATTAACACTGAGAGTAAGTAGTCCTTATACATTTACCTACTTGAACAAATGAGGCATAGCTCATAGTGAATTTAACCTCCTGAGGAAACGAGAACCGATGACGGTGATGAGCTCTCAAGAGCCAAAAGAACAAAACCATTTTACAAAGTCACTCTGTCAGCGGAGTAACCAGTCTGTAAGTAGATGAAACCAAGTAACCTTGTCGTGTTGTAGTAACATTCTTCCACCTAAACCGCTTCCATGAAGGGTGTTGTACACTTGATATTGGTCACAACTCCCTCAAATCTCATATGAAAACCACCACTGAGACCACAACACAAAGATGCAATCAATTAATATTTTATCCCTCTAATGACCCTCGACATTCCCTAAGCACCCTAACATGAACGATTGCTGAGAAATTGGTGTTTATGTTTTGAGCAAAATCGAAGAAGCTTGAACTTTACAACTTTTATCAATCAATCTCAGCACATATGTATCTCATACATCAACCACATGTGAATCTCATAAATATATCAACCACATATAAATCGCATGAATATATCAGCCACATAAATCATCTTCATAAGTTAGCCATATAAACCAGCTCCATAAATCAGCCATATAAATCAATCAACCATGAGAGACAAGATATACCTCGAGAAAATCCTCCAAGAACGGAAGATGAAAAACCCATCAATTCTTTGAGTATGATCAATAGATTTGAAGAGAATGGTTTACAACACATAAGCAGATTTCCTGATAAGAGATATCACCACAACAGTAAAGAAGAGAGATCCAATGTAACCCTGCAAAAACAATTGTATTGAACTTGCCATATGCCTAACATATTAATAACAAGCCACTAACAAGCCAAAAACCCTAGCATGCATAAGACAGCGCATAGGAGGCTCAGTAAACATACTGAGAGCACCACATAGTGCATTCACAAGAGGAGCTAACTAGAATTTCCTCCATGCAAACATTAGTGCCCTTCCTTTCCTCAATTAGCTTTAATTGAATGTTCATTGTCTTGAACTGAAAGTGAATTGACTTGAACTGAATGTTAACTCACTAGAACTGAATGTTAACTTAGTTGAACTGAATGTTAACTGACTTGAAATGAACTCAATCTTTAATTGATTGTTGATCACTTAGTTAACAAGCTAACTTAAGTATCATCAATGCTTTACTCTTAGTGCCATCCATGCACAATTTCTATTATTAACTTTTGCATGGATCTCGTTAGTTAATCGATGCATGTTGATTGACGAACATTAAGCTCTTCTTTACTTAACTGATTACATTCATTAATAGTTCAATTGATACTTTGACTGAGGCATTAATTGAGACATTCATGTTTTACTAAAGCCTTATTACTTGAGTTCACTCATACATTTGCATGAGCAATTCTCTTTCTCTTTCTCTATGCTTTATCTCATTATATTAAATAATGAATCCATGGTCCATATGTGTATTATTTATCCATCTTATCATATTATACTTAGAAGAATTATTCCATACATACTGATTATCATATATATTACCCCGGGCCATATAGTCATATGATAAAGTAATTCACTCTAGGGGTAGCTAAGCCCTAAATGAGACTTATAGCACTCAGTGACCATGACTATAAATATATCACATAGTAAACCACTTCAACAAATGGAGGTCCAAAGTCTTGATTCAACACAAGACTTCAATCTTGATACAACACAAGATGATCTCCACAATTGGGGATCCATTCCCATAGGGTACCTTCTCTGAGAATACTTGACTTGATATTACTTACAAGTCTAGTCTTGATATTACTCACAAGACTCGACTTGATATTACTCACAAGCTTTACAATAGAACAACAACACACTAATCATATGAGAATACATAGGACTTGTTATGACTCAAAAGTTCGATTTGATATTACTCACAAGTCTGGAGAATAACTCCTAATGTTGTACAATCAACAATTTGACTCTGGTTAACAGTTAATCCTTAATTAACAATTAATTCGCATTTGTTAGGCTCCATAAACAATTACGACTGCCATGAAGCTTCCTAGATTTTTAAGATTCTAGAGATCGATCTCCATCCCCAAAAGTGGAGAGAATAACACACAAAGGTGCTAATTCTAAGATCTATCAACGTAATTAAGGAATAATTGTCAACCGTTAACCGTTGCCAAATTTCTTGGCAACTGTTCATGCACCTGGGGTGGTCAGGGAATGCCAGGGGTCATTAGAGGAAGACAAATATTAATTGATTGCCTCTATTTGTTGTGGTCTCATGCTATAAAACATGATCATAGAGCAATAACAATAAACGTGATGCAAATATTAAATACATAAACACATTACAAGAGAGACACCATTATAATGTGTTTCACCTAAGATGGGCTACATCCACACAGAAATTGTCAGTCATTTTTATTATATCATCCAACAAAATGAAGGGATACAACCTGCAACGCACCCGCTGCACTTCCTCTTTACTCTCTCATAGTTTCTCTCACACAATCACAGAGACCACTTTTCACAATGCTACAATACAATACACAACTGTATTATAATGCCTTTATTTTATAAGGGGAATACCATGGGAAAACACCATGGGCTGCCTAAAACCATGAGTATGTAAATCACCCATTTTTGATCAAGTCATGACCCTGAAATTACAACATTTTACATGGTATTTTTTCCTAAATTTTCACTATGGGGGTGCTGCCCCCTCTGGACCCTTGTGATGACTATAATGTGGGGGAAAGCCCTTCCACACCCCCTGTTATGTGTTGGGATGCAAACACGATTGAAATATAACATCTCTGAATCAGGAAGATCAGGATCCACAACCACAAACTCAGTGATGGCTTTCGTGTGAGATTTGATGCAGTCGTGACCAATATGAGGTGTATGACACCCTCCGTGGAAGTGACTTAAGTGGAAGGATGTTACTATGACACAACAAGGTTAACTGGTTTCATCTACTTACAAGTTGTTTACTCCATTCACATAGCAACTTTGTAAAATGGTTTTGCTATTTTGGCTCTTCATAGCTCATCATCATTGTTGGTTCCCATTTTCTCCAAAGGTTAAATTCATCACGAGTTGTGCCTCAATTGTTCAAGCAGGTAAATGTATAAGGACTACTTACCCTTAGTGTTAATACTATTGTTGCTCATTATTTAAGAGCAAAACTAGATACTCGATTACTTACGCGGTTGATTTATGTGGTTGAAGTCTCACCTCATTATCTCATATTTGATTACTGTGCTCTTAAGAGAGTTTTGCTCGAACAAGGGTTCTCCTATACTTTATTAACCTAGTAAGGGTTATCACTTCCTCGGATTGATTAGCACAAATTTGTCTTCACCTCCACTATATTTAAATGTGGTTGCTAATTTGGGTTTATGCGTTGAGCTTTTGATTCTCAAAAGTTTATGTTTGTCATCCTCCTTCTCGATTACCAGAAAGCTTTGCTATCTATGCATGACAAGGTTGTAGGGAACCCTTGATTTATACCATACTTTGGTTTGTTGTTATAAGGTACAATCCTTTTCTTGTGTTTTCAACACTATTTAGCTTAATTTCATATTTTGTTTGTAAATTCCCTTTTATGATCTATTTGTGTTACTTGTTTACATATTGTTTATAAGACTGTGGTTGATTTGTTGTGTGAAAATGCATATTAACATTCACCGGCCACATGCCACACATCGAGTTCAAAATATTTATTTAATAATTTATCTAATCATAAAATATACTTTCAATTATTGCACCCAGAGAAGCAAGGTGCTCTTCAACTCAGTATGGGGAGATTTTGTCTCTTTATGAGCAGACATAAATAAAAAATATTAAAAAATAAAAAAATGAAAAAATATAAATTACATATCCACTTAAAAAAATATATATTAAACTAGCATAGATCCATTTTAAACCCAGATCTATCAAGTACCTAGAGGGATCTAAACGGTAAAAAAATGTACAACTTAAGAAATTGGGTCCTTATCAGTGCTTGATAGATCACTGTTTAAAATGAATCTATGCTAGTAATTTGTCAATTGATTGTAAATTTTGTGGTTGAGAGAAATGTTGCTATGACGAACAATAACTAGCTTGTTGTGAGTCATTTAACACAACCACAACCGGCATGTCCCTATTAGATCTCAAAGAGCTTAAGATCCAACCAAGAACACATACCTGCTGCCACCACATTTAATGACCTACAACAAACTGTTTATACTCAAATCAAATCTGACTCTATAACATATTATATAATCAGGATTCTATTCTATCACTTTAGAACATGTTATATAATCGAGATTTCATTTATTGTTCCTAATACAACGAATCCATATTTTCCATATCACTGTAGAACATGTTATATAATCGAGATATCATTTTCCTCATACATCGAATCCATATTTTCCAAATGAAAAAGAAAAACTAGCTCGTGAGTGTCAAACATCTTCCCTCGGTTTGAACTGCCCTGTTTCATGCGAGTCTATCACGAACACAACACGCACCATAACAACAAGAATTCAGCGTGGCTTCGAACAATAGAATAAGCAATGGATTACATTTCCCTGAACTCGTTCTTTGAATCGAGGCCTCAGAGATTCTGCGTCTTATTCTACAATCCCCTTCATGGCCGTTCTCGTTATGCTTATTAGAGCAGCCCATGATGAAATAGGAATATGAGCATTTACAGGATAAGAAGGCCATGCCCCCTATTAGATCTTCACTCCCGTGGGCATTGCCACCACCATCCCATTTCCACTGCAAAAGACTGCGATGGCGACGAGGAATTCGTAGACAGAGTGGCGAAGGCCCTCAAGCTTCCAAACCACAAGCACGCACTGGACCAAATATCCTCCCAGCTCTCCCCATCCCACGTGCCCAGAATCAATGTGAAGTGCAGGTCGGATGTTCGAGTCGCGCTCTGGTTCTTCCGCTGGTCGGCCAGACTTCACGGCTTCAGTCACACGCTCGACTCTTACGTCGCCCTAATCCACAAGCTGGCCCGCGCCGGGATGTTTTCTGACGCCAAGTCTCTGCTCCGCCAGTGCACCACTGACATCGGCGGCGACAGTACCCTTCTTCAAGAGAAGCTTCTGGAAGGCGGAGGAGCGCCTTCTTTGGCCGCGGTGGCGGACCTGCTCATCAGGGTTTATGTCGAAAACGGTAAGGTATCAGAAGCCACTGAAACTTTTAAGCGCATGAAATCTCAGGGTATAAAGCTTAATGTTCTTTCGTGCAATGTCCTCATGACTGCTCTGTTAAAATCCTCTCGCCCGGCGGTGGCCGAGGGCATTTATTCGGGCATGCTTGATGCCGGAGTGCTGCCTAGCAAGCACACTTGGAATATCATGATAAATTGCTTCTGCATTCAAGGAAAGCTGAAAGAAGCTGTTGGAATTCTCCGTGAAATGGACAACAAAGGCTTTGAGCCCGATGTAATTAGTTATAATTCTCTTCTCAGTGGTTTCTGTAAGACGGGCCTAATGAAAGAGGCTGGGGATTTGCTTGCTGAAATGGTGGAGAAGGGCGGTTTGCCTAGCCAGGCCACTTATAATACCCTAATTTCTGGTTTTTGTAGGGTTGGCAGGGTTAAAGAGGCTTTTGCTGTGAAGGAATTGATGGCGCGGAACGATGTTTTGCCCAATATTGCGACTTACAATACGCTTATCAGTGGACTTTGCAAGGATGGCAGAGCGAGTGAGGCCTTTGCTCTGCGGGATGAAATGGCGCGCTGGAGGTTTTTGCCGAATACTACAACTTATAATTCACTTATCAATGGGCTCTTTGAGTCGGGTGACAGTGAAGAGGCGTTTAAACATTATGATGAGATGATGAATAAAGACATTGAGCCTAATCAGGTTACATATAATATTTTGATCAAAGGACTCTGTAAAGAGGGTAAGATGGAGGCGGCGAATCGGCTTTTGAGGAAAATGTTAGAGCAGCGAGGATTTGGTCCTAATGCTGGTGTGTACAATACTTTGATTAATGGATATTGTAAAATCGGGAATATGGTGGAGGCAATTAGGGTTTTGGATGAAATGGTCAGAAATGGTCTCTCGGTTGATGTATGTACTTACAGCGTGATCATTAAGAGGCTTTGTAAGGAAGGGAAGCTGGATCAAGCAGACGGTCTTTTTGGTAAGTTATTGGACAAGGGTTTGGTTCCCGACGAGGTTATTTATTCCACTCTAATTGATGCACGTTGCAAGGCAGATGATCTTGAGGGTGCCTTAAAGCTTTGGAATGAAATGGCTGGGAAGAATATTCTTCCTAATGTTGGAACTTATAATGCTTTCATTAATGGGCTTTGTAAAGGGAGATGTACTGAAATGGCAAGCAATGCTCTAAATGAAATGCTTGAAAGAGGTTTGCTTCCAAGCAGTTCGATTATTAATATGGTGATTCGTAGGTATTGTAAGGATGGCAATTTAGAGAAGGCTTTTGAGTTACATAACCAAATGGTGGAAAGCTCATTTGCGCTTGATAACAGTACATATAATGTGCTTATTAATGGACTTTGTATGGAGGGGATGGTGGACAAGGCATCCAAGCTTTTTCGCATGTTGGTGAACAAAGGTGAGCCAGTTGATGATGTTATTTACAGTACGTTGATGAACGGTCACTGTAAAGAAGGCAATATTGAGGCTGCCTTGAAGCTTTTTAGTGAAATGGGGGTACAAGGTATCAAACCCAGTGTTGGTACTTACAATTCTCTCATATCTGGATTTTGTAAAGTAGGTAAGTTCCAAGAGGCGTATCAGCTTATAGGCAAAATGATTGAAAACGGGATATCCCTTAATTCTATTACATATGAAATTCTCATTAGAGGGTATTGCAAAACAGGAGGTCATGAGGAGGCATTGAAGCTGCATTATAAACTTTCAACAGAAGGTCTTGAACCCAATGTTAAAGTTTATGATGTTCTTATTGAGAGGCTCTGTAAGGAAGGCAATATACAGAAAGCAAAGAGTCTCTTCAGAGAAATGTTGGAAAGGGGGTTGTCCCCAAATCATATGATTCATACTGCCTTGATCAATGCACAATGCACAGAGCAGAAGATGAATTTAAAAGACAAGGTGACACATTCTAATGAAGCAAGGGAAATGGTATCTATTTTTGGGAACACATTCGACCATCAAGTTGAAACAGGGTCAAACAATATTGTTAGCACATTCTAAGGAAGGGATCATGGAGAAGGTTAAAGTTTATATCTGTCAAAGTCATCAATACAGATAATTCTTTTGGGTGCGCACACAACATGCCTGCAACTTCTCACCTTGGAAAATTCTTGGTTCAGAAGAACATTTCCCTTGCTTGGAAGCTCTTTAACTGCACAAGAGTATGTCTGCAAAAAGGTTTGATCTCTGAAATGAAATTATCTCTGATAAGAGTGGTGTAGAGGATGCTTATTTTAGCTGGTTTTAATATATGTGTAATTTTAGTTCTCTGAGGATATTTTAATTTTCTTGTTTTTGACAAAGTAGGAATTTTATTGTGGTTTCTGTTGGTTCTTCTGACTTATCATATCTAGTACAATTCCTGTGGTTTGGCACTATTTCTACCAAGAACACTACATACTCGTTATGCTATAAACAAATTTACCTAGACAAGTGAATTGTGGTTCACCTTTTTCATTTGATCTTTACCAACACAAGTCACAGGAGATGACCTGGGAGCTTGCCTTACTTTCTTTGCCTTTACTGAACACATATCATGTTTTCAATGCTGAGAGGGCCAGTTGTGTGGAAACCCCAGTTATTTAACCCGAGGGACAATGGTTTTTCCTAGGACGAAATTTTACATACAAGGTTTAAACCTTAATATACCATAGTCTTTCTCGGTGCATCTACAGCCCGGTATGGTAGAGTTGTTGTCATGTTTGTCATGTGGGTAATCATATGCGGGCTTCAAGAACACTGTAATACTCATAACAAATAATAGTAGTAACACTATATGTTAGCCAAATATAGATACAAATGAAACAATTTCTATATATGAAAGAGGGAGGTTTGGTATGTACACCTATTATAATAATGCTATATATAGAGATAGAAAGAGTATGCCATATTTACACAAACAGAAATATAGTAAATATGATATTTACATATAAATATTGTAACAATGCAAATGTAAATATCTTAACAATAATCAAAATTGTATATGAATGCCTGATATAAAAACTGCTATATAGAGATAAAAAGAGAGATGCCAGATTTACAAATACATAGAAATATTGTAGATATGATATTTACATAGAAATATTGTAACAATGCAAATATGAATATCTTGATAATAATCAAAATTGTGTTTTTAGTATTTACATATCCATATCTATGTAAATTGTGAGTTCTGAGTTTTATGGAGTTGAATGAGACTACAACCAGCCTAGATCCATCTTAAATGATAAAATAATTTACACACTTCAAGATACTTGATCCATCTTGTCATTGATAAATCCGAAGTTAAGATGGATATACACCGGTCATAATTACAATCAATTTCATGGGGACCAATTGTTTTTTAATAAGTTTGTAAATCTGTTATAGCGAAAAAACTGTACAATAAAAGCTAGGAAGTCAGATGGCAACCTGAATTAAGTCCATATGTTTGCTAGAACTGCTGAAGTCTACCATTTGGACAACCCAGTGACAAGTGTTAACCAACCAGACAGACCACCACAACTGTAAATGTTCAGAGAAATAAAGGTTTTCCCACTGGCCAGGGGTTATTGCCACTGTAGCAAACCAAAAACTTATGATCCAGCCCTCTAAGACTGACAAAAAAGACTATGATTTCCTCAAGAACTTTCCTTCTATTCATCATCTGAAATAAAAATAAGAGGGGGAGCAGGATTTTCATGGTTGACGCCCGATGGTTCACCGCGCTAGACTTTGGGAGGAGCCTGTCCAGAAGGCCGAGGAGAATCCCGAGCGTTTGGGCCAACATAGCAGAAATATTTTCCAGTCAGTTCATGATCTAGGGCATTAAGCTTGGCGTTAACCCCGACGTCCGAATATGCAAGAGCATGCGTGAGGTGACAAAGCCAACATTCTTGTCGGTCCATGCAAGCATGTAGGGTGAGGCCCTAAGAATCCTCTTGAGAAATCCCACCATGATACTTTGCATTTGCATGCCCCATTGAGGCTTTAGTATAGGAGACCTAGAGTTTTTGTGTAGCAGGTTTCTCTGGTTTGTGATGCGCCAGAGTTCTCCACCATAGAACCGAAATCAGCTACCAACTTGGCTGCCCTGGGCTTCTTTCGTTGCTCTTGACTTCATGTTTCCATGGCGTGGATATGTCTTTGCATAGGAGGTGGCACCAGAGTATCATAACTGGCTTCTACTTTCTCTTTGTCCCTGAGGACATAGGGCATATGAGAGCAAGGAGTCCCAACAATGGTCTGTGCTTAGTTTGCTTGCATTGAACCATGATGGAGGCAACAACTAAGGAAGCGAAAACAGGATGAGAGCAATGACAATAGAGACGAATGTTAAAAGGAGACTCAACCAAGCAAAAAGACCAGCAACAACGAGAAGGCAGGTCAACACTGGAGCTGATAAGAGGAAATCTCGCTTGCTTGCTCTGCAGAATAATTAGCCATTTCACCATACGATCTAAGCTCGTACCTGGACTAAATGCATCATTACCTTGAATGCCTTTACAAGGACCAAATCACTTGGCATGAAGTCAGACAGGGATTTGCAGTTTTGCTCGCTTGTACTGGGCTTTTCAGTTTTTGCAATGATGTTTGCCCAGAGTAGGCTTTTAATGCTCATGAATAGCTTGATAGTCCACACGATTGGTGGTTGTCTTAATCTTTTGCCTGGTGGCTTGATCATTTGGCAAACGCATGGCCAGTCCCACTACGGCACTAGTTGTGGGGAAGAAAATACTGTTGATGGATTAAGGAACTAGTTTCCAGAAGGTTGGAAGATTGGATGTTTGACTAATTGCAGTTGAATTCCAGATGCTAGTGTCCAAGCCAAGTTTGGCCAATTTGTCAATAAGTTTATTAACATCCCTTTTGACGCGACGAGGAACGATAACAATGTCCCTGTTAATGGCTTCCTTGAGAGCTTCCAATTTGGGGGCCAGTCGCTGGCTAGAAGCAACCTTGGAGGTGGCTGTGCCATTTAGAATGCGAGATAAAAGAAGGATCATAAGATTTAAGTTGCCTTCCACAATGAGCCGAGTGAATCCCTCTTGGTTTGTGATTTAGACACTGCGGAGCATGGCATGCAATTTAGTTACGTTGTTATTGTCAAAACCCAATGTCCCCATAAAGATATGGAGAATTTGCCCGTATTGATCTCTAAAGACATCACTAAAGGTCGTAGGGCTAGGATTTCCTTTGCTTGCTCCATCAAAATTAAGTTTGACGAAACCAAGCAATGGAGGGGACTAGGCAGACAGACTGGATATGTGGCGCAGGGGTGGACGGAAGGGAGGAAGATTAGCTAAATATAGAAGACCCCAGCCTAAAGGATGGCAAAGTTCTCAGGCTTACATTGCCAATCCTTTGCACACCATTGAGAGAACAGAACCGATTTAGGAATATCTGAATGAATCTTCCATAGCTGATCAGGTTGGAGGTTTGAATTTTGGGAAATATGTCTGTTTCTTTCCATCCATGTTTCCTAGAGGAGGAAACTGAGGAAGAGTTGCCAAACCCAATTGATGATATTATTGTTTGAGATTTGAGATCTCCAATTTGCTATGGTATCTCTAATGCTGCCGCAATGGCGGTCCCATTGTCCGGAGATGACAACACCCCAGTCTCGTAGAGAGTTGACAAAAGGGCAAGAGTTGAGTAGGTGATCCATGTCATCAACAGAGTTGTGGCGAAGAAAACATAAAGAAGGTCCTTCGAAGCCCCATTAGATAAGCCAGTCCAAGGTAAGAATTTTTCCTCTATCAACCAACCAAAGAAATGTTGATACTTTCAGCTACAGATTCAAAGTGCATATTTGTTTCCAGATCATTTCCCCTTGATTATGATTAAGGCTCGCTAGAAGCGAATATGCTTCTTTGATATTATAAGTGCCCCTCCTTAGATGACCCCATCGGAGAATGTCTTGCACATCTATAAAGAAAGTTTTATGGTTTGAAGCTCTTGCCATAAGTCATCACAAGGATAATCTAGGGGAGGGTTGGGCCAGTGTTGCGTTTCCAACCATGACTGCCATTGATCAAAAGGAGATGAGAGGGTCCAGTAGTCGGAGATGAGTTGTCCAAGGGAGTTAATAGAGTTATGCCTAAATGAGTTATCATTCATGAGATTGGTTAGCTTTGGCCTTTGTTTCCAAGCGTGATCCCAAAATAGGGTGGTCTTTCCGTCTCTAATTTCCAAAAAAGCATGTTGAATTAGCTCTGTATTTTGCTAGGCAACGTTCTAGACGAGGAAGCTTGAGCATGGACCTTGAAGACAGATGAGGTCTTGATACTCAAGGTTGGGAGCATACTTCCTTTACCAAATTTGAGACCAAAGGGAGTTAGGAAGTGTAAGCCATCTCCACCAGATTTTTGTGAGATAGGCTTTGTTTTCTATGTCGGGATCTCTTATACCCAACCCCCCTTGCAATTTTGGTAAGCAAACTTTGTCCTTTCTTTTCCTTTTCATCCTCCAAGAGAAACGATTTGTGAAGGTTGCAAATATCATTTAGAATATATTTGGGGGCAACAAAAATAGAGAAAAGATAGAAGCTCATACCTCTAAGAACAAGTTTGAGGAGAGTGAGTTGACCAGCTAAATTGAGTGAACGAAAAGTCTAGTCGGCAAGGCGCTTTTCAAGCTTGTCAAGAAGATTACTCCATGCAAGATGCTGAATAGCAGAATCAATTAGAGGTGCACCTAAGTATTTGGACGGAAGGGAGCTTCGCTGAAACTGAAGAAGCCTGGAAATGCGGCCTTGCAACATTGGGGGAGTATTGAAGAAAAAACCTCTTCTTTATCTTAATTGAAAGAGAGCCTTGAAGCTGTAAGGAAATTTTGAAGAATAACTTTAATAGTTCTGTCTTCCCTAAGACAGGCCACCAACATTAGGAGAGTATCGTCCACAAATTGCAAAATGATAGGCTGCTTGGTCATCATTGGTTGGGCGAAGACCAGTGAGGTCTCCTCTTTGCACCATGTTATTGAGAGTTCTACCAAGTCCTTCCACCATGAGGATGAAAAGAAAAGGCGAGAGGGGGTCACCTTGTCTGATGCCATGAGAGGGAGAAAACGTGGTAGAAGGGGAGCCATTCACCATTGATTGTAAAAAAGGACAAAGAAGTCAAAGCAAGGACCCATTGGATCCATTGTTGGGAAAAGCCAAAGGCAAGCAGGGAGTGTTCAATGAAGGGACAAGATATTTTGTCAAAGGCTTTTGAAAGATCCAACTTTAGAAGCATGCCATCTTTTCTAGTGATTTTGAGAGTGTGGGTGGCTTTGTGAGCCACAAGGATACCATCAAGGATTTGCTGTCCCTCCACATATCTCGACTGCTCTTCCGAGATCAGGTGTGGAAGAGTAGGTTTGAGCCTGTTGGCTATAATTTTAGTGAAAATTTTAAAGATCACATTACATAAAGCAATTGGTCGGAACTTACCTGGATGGGAAGGTCTCGCCTCCTTGGGGACGATGGTAAGAAAAGTGGCATTGAAGGTAGGTAAAACATTTAGCCTTGTTCGTGATTCCTCAATTGCCTCCAAAACATCGTGTTTCACAATGTTTCAATAATGATGATAGAAATCTGTAGTGAAGCCATTCAGGCCAAGGGCTTTTCCAGCAGGCATGCTCATAACTATAGCTTCAACTTCTTCCATTGAGATTAGGCGAAGAAGACTCTTGTTCTGCTCTGCAAGGGACTAGAGAAGGAATGTTTTGAATAATTTCGTTCATTTCATGCTCGCGATTTGTGCCATCTTCAGAAAGAAGTCTGCTATAGGAAGAGTCTAGTTCTTTCTCTATGTCTTCATGCTTAGAGGGTGTTTATCCTTGGCCCGAGAGTAAGAAAGAGATTTCGTGTGGTAGCGATGCTGGATCATGGAGTCATGGAAAAATTTGGAGTTTCTTTCCCCTTCTTTTAACCATTTAATGTGAGACTTCTGACATTAGAGGATTTCTTCTTGAGCAAGTCTTTGGTTGATGCCTCCCTAGAGCTCTTTCTCTTTTTGAAGGAGCTCATTCGTGTATCCATGATCAAATGCATCCTGTTATAGCTTGATCATATCGTCCTCAAGTTTTTGACTGGCATCAAAGATGTTGTCGAACACTTCTTTATTCTAGATTCTAAGCTTTCATAGGATAAATTTGAGACGTTGTTGCAATTGATACACATGTGGGAACTATTGTTGTAGTTGATACATAGTGAACCACCATTGGTGTTGTTGTAAATGTAACTTCGGAAGATATTCTATTTATATTATTATTGTATTTTATTGTGCCTCTGTCGGAGATGTTTTTCCTCCGTTTGGGGATGTCATTTTATGTTTGGTCATGCAAGGTCATTGAGGTAAAACCTTCGTTTTAAGTCGGGGCAATAGTCCTGAGAAGAAACAATGTAAAATGTATTTTGAGTCTCCCAAGAGACAAGTCGGTTGGGTTAGGAAGTCGGCCTAGTTAGGTTTTAGGTTAGTCACTTGAAGGGTATAAATAGGGAGGCCCCCTCCCTCATTTATACAGACACTCACTCAAGTTTGCATGAGTAAGAGAGAGAAGACAAGTTTGCTAGAGGAGAAAGAGAGAGAGTTGCAGAAGACTTCTTATTTTTGGGTTTTCCATTTTGTGATATTGTATTAGTGACGAAAATATCTCAGAGGAAGTTGCGGGGTTTTCTCCTTTATGGTTTCCCCCAAGAAAATCTTTGTGTTCTTGTGTATTGCTATGCTTGTCTATCTTTCAGTTTAAAGATCTAACATAATTGAATTAAAGTGCAAACTCTAACATGGTATCAGAGCTAACCTGAAAAGAAGGCATTGTGCAACAGTAGGAAACTAGGGATTCCTAGTAAAAGGTCTTCTCTCCACAGATCGTTAGAAAAAGAGGGCTAGGCTAACTCGCTCTAGGAGGCCACATCTTTTGGAGGAAGCAGAATCAAGTTTGAAGAATTTTCATTTTTGACCTAGACACTTGTGCCGAGAGAAAACTAGGGCATCAAGCTTTTGTCGTTTTCCTCCATCAATTTGGAAAAAATAGTACATTGGACAACTCACCTTGAAGAGGCACATCTTCTTGTCTTATTAGAAGTTCAAAATTCCTACTTCAGAAAATTAGGGTTTCTTCGCAAACCTTAGGCTAACCAGCTCAAGAACTAAGTTGGGCATCTCAAATTGGTAAGACCTAAAACCTCTACTATTTCCATTTGAGGTTCTCATTTCAAAATGACTCACCACACCAAGCTTGAGGAAAATGACAGCTTTTGAGCATGGAAGTATAGGATCTCTCTTATCCTTGAAGAAAATGATTTGGACAAATATATTAGTGAGGAAGTTCCAGCTCAGAGAGAGATGAAGCGAAGGCTATCCACAAGAAGAACTTGGTGAAGGCCAAGAGAATTATTGTAGATTCCATTAAAGATCATCTCATTCCTCATGTGTCATCTTTGAAGACACCCAAGGAGATGTTTGATGCTTTGACAAAGTTATTCGAAGGGAAGAACATCAATAGGAAGATGACATTAAGGAGCCAACTCAAGAATGTGAAGATCCTAAACTCAGAGACCATACAATCCTTCTTTACAAGGGTCTCTCAAATCAAGGAACAACTTGAAGCAGTTGAACAAGCATTGGTCAATTACTCCATGGAACCAAGTGAACTATGGCATAGAAGGCTTGCACATGTGCACTATAGAGCACTACCTATTGCAAGCAAAGTAGTTTAAGGACTTCCAGAAATCCAAACAAGACATGAAGACATTTGCAAGGGATGTGCCTAAGGAAAGAATGTAAAGAAGGTGTTTCGCAGCAGTGAAAGCAAAGCAAAAGGAATACTAGAGATAATCCACTCAGATGTATGCGGTCCCATGTCATCTAGCTCACTAAGCGGTTCAAGGAATTCAAGGCCTTGGTTGAAAATCACGCTGAGAAGAAAATCAAGACCCTACGGTCAAATAATGGCCGAGAATTCACTTTGGAAGAATTCAAGGATCTTTGCAGAGAATCTGGGATTAAGAGGGAGTTGAGCACTCCCTACAATCCTCAACAGAATGGCGTTGCAGATCGAAAGAATAGAACGATAATGGAAGCAACAAAAGCAAAGCTACATGACCAAAATCTTCCAATGCAATTATGGGTAGAAGCAACAAGGATAGTTGGGTATGTATAGAACCGTACACCTCACAGAGTATTAAGCAATAAGACTCCCGAAGAAGCTTTCTCAGGTGAGAAACCAGAAGTTGGCCCTCAGGATATTTGGTTGCCCAATGTACATACACATCCCAAAGGAAAAGATAACCAAGCTAGATCCTTCAGGAAAGAAGGGAATATTCATGTGATACAACGACACTTCAAAAGCCTATCGAATATACTTCCCATGATTCAAGAAAATCCACATCAACAGAGACGTAAGCTTCGACGAACACTCAACATACATCAAATCAAGAAAGCTACCTATTAAAGAGATTGAAGAACTTGAAGCAATCAGAGTCGGAGACACAACAGTGGAAGAAGCGACTCCAGAAGATCATGAAGACCATGACATGACATGACAGAACCACAAGAACCTGTAGAACCACCTCGTGAGAATAACTCTCACAAAAGAAGACCGACATGGGCACGAGAAGCAATACAAGATGCAAAGAAGTATGGCGCGCCAGATGGGATGCATAGAGAAGAGACCTAGACCATACTCTAGTTATTTGGCCCTACTATGTGACATCATTGATAAAGAACCTTCCAACTATGAAGAAGCAACTGAGAAGAAAGAATGGAAGGATGCCATGATTGAGGAGTACCAATGGATAATGAAGAATGATGTTTGGGAGATAGTTCCGAGACTAGAAAAGAAGTTTGTTGTAACTTCGAAGTGGATTTACAAGATCAAGCATGCTGCAGATGGTACCATTGAAAAACACAAGGCAAGATTTGTGGCACGTGGCTTCTCCCAGTAAGAAGGCATAGACTACGAGGAAACATTTGCACCTGTAGCAAGATACACTTCTTTTAGATCTATACTTGCATTGGCTTCAATAATGAAATGGAAGGCACACTAGATGGACGTCAAGACAACATTCTTGAATGGTGTTGTTGAAGAGGAAGTGTACGTGGACTAGCCATTGGGATTTGAGACACATGACAAACAAACCCATGTGTGCAAGTTAAAGAATGCCTTGTACGAATTGAAGCAGGCACCCAGGATGTGGTACGACAGGATCGACAACTTCTTGATGAGCTTAGGCTCTACCAAGAGTAAAGCAGTTTCCAACCTTTACTTTCACGGTTGAAGGTGGAAGACCAACGATACTTCTACTATATGTAGATGACCTGTTTTTGACAAGTGAGGATGAGCTCATTATAGGTGCAGAGAGGAGGCTTGCCACAGAGTTCGAGATGAAGGACCTAGGGATGATGCATTACGTCTTAGGCATGGAGGTGTGGCAAAGTACGGATGGGATCTTCCTTGGTCAAGGAAAGTATGCAGTGGAGATTCTGAAGAGGTTCAGAATGATGGATTGCAAGGCAATGGCCACACCAATGGCATCAAACTTTAAGCTACTGTGTGATGCTTCTTCAGAGACAGTTGATGCCACGATGTATCGACAAATGATTGGTTTGTTGATGTACCTGACAAACACGAGGCTAGACACGCTTTGCTGTGAACACCTTGAGTTAGTTCTTGACGGACCCAAGACATGTTCACTTGATTGCTGCAAATCATATATGGAGGTATCTGAAGGGTACTGTTGAGTATGGGCTCAAGTAAGAATGGGCTCAAGTAAGAAGCGAATCAGAAGCTTAACTTGCATGGTTATGTTGATTCAGAATGGGTAGGCAGTGCCACAGATAGGAGGAGCACTTCAGGATGCTTCTTCAGTTTGGGATCTTGTATGATCTCCTGGTTTAGTAGGAAGCAATCATGTGTGGTGCTCAGTACAGCCGAAGAAGAGTATGTTGCAGCCTGTTTGGCTAGTTGTGAGCTAGTATGGCTTCAGAAGCTACTATCAGATTCGTTTGATCTCGAGTTAGAGGCGACTTGTATCTTTTGCGACAACTAGAGTTGCATGAAGTTGTCGGAGAACCTGGTGTTCTATGACAAGTCGAAGCATATTGAGATCAAGTATCACTATATCCGGGATATGGTGCAAAGAGTAGCAGTGAAGCTCTAGTATGTGGCGACAAACGAGCAGATAAGCGATGTGTTGACCAAGTTGTTAGCCAGAGTGAAGTTTGAATACTTCAGAGAGAGGCTTGGTGTCATCTAGATCGAGGTCCCTAGAAAGTGGGAGTGATGAGACCGAAAGACGCAGATACACTAGAGCTAGTTCTCGCATGGTGGAAGACGCTGGTGGTGCTTCGGACGTAATGCACCTAGGGTGCTCTTGGCTGTGCTCCCATGATGGAGACGATGAGAGGTCCACTGGTCACAAAGACACTTTGTGTGTGCCTGGGCTAGTTCTCTCATGGTGGAAGACGTAAGTGGTCCTGGGGACATAATGCACCTGGGTTGCTCATGGCTGCCCATGTTGGTAGACACAGGCTTACCGTTGAGAGACGTAATGCACCTGGGGTGTGTTACCACCTAGATGGTAACGTGTTTTTCAGAGTTTGTTTAAGGTCAAATACAGTCAGAAGCATGCTGCAGGATGTCCATTTAGTACCAGCATACCAGTCTCAGAGTGAAAATGAGCAGATGTTCCCCCTTTTAGCTTTCTGACAGGGGTATCCACATGTGAAGTGCTTTCACATTTCTCAATAAAATGACACCATGTAGGTCATTGTCAAAGCATTTTTCTAGCAAGTGGATCTCAGACAGTATCTAGAGGGCTCCTAAAAGACATCAGTTCATACATTTGTGGCATCGCCCCTTCGAGCACGTCCATTACTAGATGTTTACACATGAACACTCTATGGACTATTCTTTGAATCCAAAGTCTGGTATCAGTTCGGATCAAGGTCTTTGAATGAAAATCATCACCCGGGCCTGGCTAAGAAGTGTAAGAACATGAGGTTATCGAATTGATGGACAAAAGCAAAGCTCCTAGGCATGCCCAACTGTCATCTGAGCATAAGAAAATTGATAGCATTTGTCTCCAGCAGCAAGCAAAAAAAAGGCAAAAGAAACCGAATCTCTGTTTTAAAGCTTCACAGGCGATATGGCATTCAGTGCATAGTCCAATTTTCAGTTAATTCCCTGTTGGGTTGATAGAAGACTACCCTCCATATGGTAATGCAGTTGTATAGCTTTGTCGATTATGCCAATGTCTAGCGCATTTCAAGTGGCTCGGTTTAGATTCGTGGCTACATGGAGTTTGGGGCAGCCGCATCAAAGATACGAGAATCACCTAAAACTTCCCATTTTTATGATGGAGCCGCAATTGTGGGGAGGTCTTCCAACTGTAATTTCAAAAGTTTAAACTTGCAATAAAATTGAAATGTTGGCATTTTGAGCAGGCCCAAGATTCAA
This sequence comes from Pseudotsuga menziesii, assembly GCA_001517045.1. Taxonomy (NCBI): domain Eukaryota; kingdom Viridiplantae; phylum Streptophyta; class Pinopsida; order Pinales; family Pinaceae; genus Pseudotsuga; species Pseudotsuga menziesii. The sequence goes on along the minus strand of LPNX010700028.1, from coordinate 257,296 downwards.
GATGGGCGTAGATTCTTTAAATTGTGAAAATGTCGATCAAGCTAGACTAGCAAACTTGGGCATGTTTTTTCACGTTTTTTCTTTTTGGAGTTGTTCATGGTTGATTGGTAGCATCTTCGTGTTAACCCACACTTGGATTGTCGAGTTGCCCGAGAGTCCAGTCTACTGCAAAGATTTCAAATCTGGGAAACAACGTGTATGGTGTGAGATGGCGCATCCATCGAATTGGCTGCCTGGGTTATCTTCACGTGGAGCAATTCACATAGTCGATTGGAGGTCAATTTCATGTTTGGCATCCGACAGTGGTTTGAAGATAGCACTTGGAACAGCTCGTGGGCTGAGTCACGGAGCAATCCACGACTTTCTTTGGCAACCTTTGACATTTTTTGAAACAACCATGTATCATTAAACCGTCGATTGATTGGAATTAGCTATCGATAAAGTCAATTTTTGATCTAATTTGTTTCAGCTGTCACTTGGGCCATGACTTATGCAACGTATAAATGTTTCTCCTTTGACAACCAATTCCAAAGAAAACTGCCACAATGTCGCTAAGGCAACTACTCACAGGTATTTGGTTGCTGCATGGAGTTTGTAGTTAAAGAATCCACTCGTTTTGCTTTGAAACCACACCAGGAATTGGTGATCCCTCTTAGATACAATTTGGTAAGATTTCAAATGTTTGACGGATTGCTCTGAAGTATCTCCTTGCTACGTGGACCAACACCTATCCACCATTTGGGCCCACATATTACTTGTCCTGAATGGTATTTGTGTGCTCGGAGTGCCATCTCGAGGGAGGCTGTTTCTTGTGGGCATATTTGGTTTATGGATTTATAATGAGTAGCCTAAGTAGGAGTTCTTTAAATAAAGTGGAGTTGGTTATGTTTTGATGGGGAGAAAAAGTGTATTCACCTTTTTTCACTTTTTCTTTCTCTTTATTTTATTATTATTTATTTTTTCTTTATAGGAAAAAATATGAATGGCTTTTTTAGGTCTATAAAAGAGACCAACCTTCTCCTTCGTAAAGGTGGAAAAAAGCGGGGAGGATTTTTCCCCAAAACTTAATAGAAAAACTCAGTAGAGGTGTTTTTTGGATGTTTAATTGAGCATTCTCTTTGATGTGTGGCATTATCTTGATGAGTTTGAATAAGTGTAAAAGTTACTAGATGTAACTTTCTTTCTTCTATGTTTATGTATGAGGCCATAGAAGGGTGTATTCACCACATTGGAAGGCGAAGAAGTTTAGCAGTTGTTATGCTCTTCTCCTTTGTAAGCATGCATGTACGGGTATCGATCTTCACATTTTATCTAGGTTGATTGCATGATATTGATCTCTTGTGTGTACAACGCACCTCCCGCAGCTAGAAAGAAAGAAGTATTTTTGGTCGTTTTGCACTGGACTGAGCAGGGTTTGCTCAATCATGCGATCTCTCCCCCTCAGTCACATATGACACAAGGCCCTCCTGAATTCTCTTTTGACTCCATTTTTCCCCTCCTAATACAAAGACATTGGTCTCTCCGTGTGGAATGATTCTTCTCTTCTTCCATCACCCATTCAAAATACCAATTATACTACAACCATTTCTCTAACGCAATCTCTTCTTGTTCGCCATTGATTCTTGCCTTAGTGATCTTAACCTTAGGGAAGCCCCCCTTGAGTTGGAGAAGAGCCAACCTGAAGTGAGGAAGAGAGGAGTGTGGTGACAGTGGCTGCTCTTTTCGCAGTTGCCATCCGGCCGTTGTGCCTACTTTTGGGCTTTTGACACATGCACGCTGGTCAGGAGCGGCAATAGGGTGCTCCTTCGTTGTACCCACAGGGTGGGAGACGCAGGTGGTCTATTGGACATGAGGTGTGCATTTGGGCTGCTCTTCGTGTGTGATGATGAGATGATTTGGATATGATGAGATGACGGTAGGAGACGCAGGTGATTGCTGTGGCAATGTAATGTGTGGTCTTGGGATGTACCTTCGTGATGGCTTGCTCATCGATATGATGAAGACCTAGATGTGAGCTAGGCCTACATCCAACATAAAAAAAGGCTGGCGCTGTAGAACTTCTTATGACAAATAGATTCGAGAGATGTCACTGATCAATGATCAACAAAATGAGGATTACGGCAGCAACGACGATAATGATCCAACGATGATGACATGTCCAGAGTGTTGATGACTGTGACGAGAGAATACCTTCCTAGTTAAGAGGGACTGTTGTTGTAAATGCAACTTCGGAAGATATTCTATTGTATATTAATATTGTATTTTATTGTACCTCCGTCAGAGATGTTTTTTCTTCGTTCGAGGATGTCATTATTATGTTTGGTCATGCAAGGTCATTGAGGTAAAACCTTCGTTGTAAGTCGGGGCCATAGTCCCCAAAAGAAACAATGTAAAATGTATTTTGAGTCTCCAAAGAGACAAGTCGGCCCTGTTAGGTTAGGATGTCGACCCAGTTGGGTTTTAGGTTAGTCACTTGAAGGGTATAAATAGGGAGGCACCCTCCCTCATTTATACACACACTCACTCACTCAAGTTTGCATGAGTAAGAGAGAGAAGACAAGTTCGCTAGAGGAGAAAGAGAGAGAGCTGTAAAAGACTTTCTATTTTTGGGTTTTCCATTTTGTGATATTGTATTAGTGACGAATCTATTTTTGAGGAAGTTGTGGGGTTTTCTCCTTTATGGTTGCCTCAAGGAAAATCTTTGTGTTCTTGTGTATTGCAGTGCTTGTCTATCTTTTAGTTTAAAGATCTAACATAATTGAATTAAAGTGCAAACTCTAACAATTGGGACAAGGTTTCCATGAAGTCAGGGTGATCCAACTAGAATTTCTCGAATTTGAAAGGTCTATTGCGGGGGTTTTCAACAAGGTTGATTTCAAGACTAATGGTCCAGTGATCAAACCCAGCGTCGGGGAGGATGTTTGATTCAATTGAGAGGCTTAGGCTTGCTAAGGGAGAAGCAACAAGAAAGTGGTCCATCTTAGAGGCAATTTGGTGTGAACCACCACATTTGTTATTCCAAGTGTGTCTGCCATGCTTGGGTTCTATATCAATCGGGTTCAGGGTTGGAATGAGGTAACGAAAGGTTTTGTTGGCAGATTCAAGTCTGGGTGTTCCTCCTCTTTTTTCCAAAGGCGAAGTAATCATGTTAAAGTCTCCCCAAGGATCCAGTGAGAGGATGCAATTAAATCACATAGCTCTCCCAGGGAGGTCAAGAATTTGGGCTTAGCTTCAGGTGTGGAAGGGCCATAGATATTAGAAAGGAAACCAAAGGCGTCAGAGCCTAAAATTTGGTAGGAAGCTGAGAGGGCGTGAGATATAGTAAATAAGATGAAAAGATGGATTAAATTGGGATTCCATAGAAGTGCTAGATTGCCGAAGCACCTCTTGCGTCTAGAGCAATGGAATGACAATTTCTCTAGCAGAAAGGAGCTATTTTTTTGCAGAGTTTGTTGGACATTTTGTTTTTGCAAAAACACAACAACAGGAGATTCTTGAATGATCTTGGATCATAGAGTACGCTGCTTACTCTTACCATTGAGACCACAGATATTCCAAGAGAGCATTTTCATGAGGAAACTTATTGAGAGGAAGAGATGGATTAAATCTAGCCCAAGATAGATCTGTGATTACTTGATGCCATGAGATATTCTCCAGGCTCCGCTAGTTTCTGCGGATTTGTTTTGCGTGTTCTTTTTGACTCTCTTCTGTTTCCCAAAGGTTGTGAAGCAGATTGACTGGGTTGAACCCCCACCATCCCTTTTGAAAGGTTGGTATCTGGTTTGTGCTTTTCTGTGATGGCCGCTACTACTTGAAGGGTGTTTTTAATGATTTTGAGCTAAGACGAGGGAATATCCTGAAGATCCCCTATGTTATTGGCTTCTATTATATTTTGAAGAGCTTTGTTGTCCAATTCTAGTTCCTCATCCTCATTTTCATTTTCCTCTTGATCTTCGTCTCCCATTGTGCCGTCTTCTGTTGGGTCTATTTTTCGTCTTTTGATTTGGTCCATACTGGGAGTTGACATGGCAGAGCTTGAGATCTGTTGCTCCTGTTTTACCTAGGCACTTCGGTGTCTTCGACGCCAATTAAGGCATTAAACCGATTGTTATGCACATATGAGGGGTCAGAAACCGACTGGAAAAGCATTTTGGGGTTTTAGTGTTTATTTTTTACCAAGGAGAAGCCATCAAGGCTGGTTTTTGGGGGAGGGTCTATCTGCTGGGCAGATTTGACTAGGGGGCAATCCTGATAGAGATTTGACTAAGGACACTCTCGGTAGAGATTTGACCATGTTGAATGCACAACATCAAGTGTCATTCTCTGGACTTGTGAGTAATATCAAGTCGAGACTTGTGTGTAATATCAAGTCCTACATGTATCCTCATATGATTGAAGGTGGTGGTGTTGTATGGTAAAGTCTTGTGAGTAATATCAAGGACTGAAGACTTGTGGATAATATCAAGTCAAACTTTTGGGTAATGTCAAGTCAATGACTCTTATAGACGGTACCCTATGTGATGGACCTCCAGTTATGCAGATGGGCTTGTGAGTAATATCAAGCTGGGCTTGTGAGTAATATCAAGCTGGACTTGTGAGTAATATCAAGTCACGATTTTCATGCGGTCACCCAGAGAATGGGTACCCATGGGGTGAGCCTCCAGTCATAGAGATAAATGCTTTGCATAGTGAAGCATAGATGTTATGTGATATATTACTAACCATGGTCATTCGAGATGGATAAAGCTTTTAAGTCTCCTCTAGAGAGTGATCACCTCTAAGAGTAAATTGCTTTAGCTTATGACTATATTGTACGAGAGTACTATAATATGACCATAGCATATGATAATTCTTCAGAGTATAATATGATATGATAGATGATTAATGTTAACACACATACCATGCAGTAAGATAAAGAGATAAGCAATAAAGAGACAATAAGAGAGAGAATTCAAAATGCCTAAAGATGGCTAAGTAAAGCTTCAGTTAATTATGTATGTCTCATTCAATGCTTTAGTTAAAGCATCAATTGAACTATTAATGTATGCAATTAGTTAAGTAAAGAAGAGCTCAATGTTCCTCAATCAACATAATTTAGTTAATAATGGTTAACTAAATGATTAAAGAAAGATGGACTAGCTAACTAAAGTGTTTACACTTTAGTTAGTCTAAAAGAAGACACTTAAGTTAATCAAAGGATGACACTTCAGTTATAAAGTGCTTTGCATGTCGACACCAGAGTTAAAGCACCATGACACTTAAGTTTGTCTGTTAACTAAGTGATCAACTTTTAGTTAGATGTTAAGTTCACTTCAAAGTCAGTTAACTAGCAATTAATGACTTTGATTGAAGGTATGGCGCATATCTTGTGCATGGTGAGGAATTTAAGGCATCGTCTTGCCGCCAGTGCAGGCAAGGCGCATTATTATGCACTAGGGAAGCATTCTGATCACACCAATTTGCTATTCCTTGCATGGAAGCTGTTTTGACTTGTTATTAATGTGCTGGGCACATGGCAAGTTCATTATAGTTAATTCAGTGGATCTCTCTTCCCTATTGCTCCGTATTCTCTCTTATTGGACAATCTGCTTATGTTATAAACGTCATTTTCTGCCATCTATCTATTATACTTTGCAGAATTGTTGGGATTTTTCATCCTCTCTGTTATGAGGATTTTCCCCAGGGTACAGCTTCTATTGTGGATGACTTATGATGCGTGATTGAATTGTTAATTGTTACAGGTGCTTAGTATATTATTGATAAAAGTTCTAAAGTTCAAAGATCTTCAAATTTGCTTAAACATTCACAAACTACGGGATAGTCCCGATAGAGATGCCCTTGTTCATGGCATTTCCTGCATCTAGATGGAATGTGCTCATAGTCAAGGGTTTGTATCCATTCATCATCTTGAAAGCTATAAGACATATGGAACTTGGAATGGGTTTTGAAATATTCATATTGACACAAATGCGAGCAAGGGAAGTGTACCGACCTCTATTTTTTGCTTCTGAGATTTTTATGAACTTTCCCAACGTGTTACCTATCTCAATGAGGGTTTTCTCTTCCAAGTAATCTTGAGGAAGTGAATGTAGGCGGACCAAAACTGGAACCTCTGAGAAGTCTTCTTGATATGGATTGAAGTTATCCTTTCAATGCCTCATTACTAGCCTTGCATTGTTGAAGAATTAAGGTCCTTGATCATCCACTCTTTCTTGGTTTACTGGATTAGAGAATATGGTTGTGAAGAAGCTTTTGGAACCTAGCTTGAGCTTGATTTCACCCTTCGACTTTCATTTGTTTGCAATCCAACCTAGAATGGATTTCTCAATAGGCCAAAACCCCATAAATTTGCAAATTAGTGCATGATCTTGCATGTGTTGCCTGTAAGCACTGAAATTTTGCGAAGTTATCTCTAGCTGGGGGATTGCATTTGTTTTGGGGAAGCATCCTTTGGAAGAGGGCTTTCTTGAGCGCTTGGGGGAACTAGGGGACTGAGGAATGTTGGGATTTGGGAGCTTTGGTGATGTTCGTAGACAGGCCTTGTTATGCAGAATGATATTAGAATGAGGGGGTTTCTTGGAGGGAGAAACGATGGGTGATTTGGCAGCGGAAAAGGGTGAAGAAGCGCATTTTAGATGGAGGGGGAGCTTCCCCCTCCTGGTGGTGGCTCCATGAGAGAACACAATGGAAACACTGAGCCGAGACAGAAATCCTAACCTGGTTTGCTATCCATCTCAAAATCCATCTTCTATCTCATGGTGACCAATTGGAAAGCCTTTTTCAATGGTTTAATAATAAATCTTGCTAGTTACACATAAACGAAAAAAACAAAGAAATGAGAAGACTAGCATGTCAAAAAAGATGCTTCCTATAGGCTATAGCAGTATAGCCTTCGATGTCATTTGAATCTATGGATTCATGTATGTGATGCTTAATATTTGTAATTATACATTATTTAGCTCCATTTATCTTATGTAAATCAATATTTATATATTAAAACCTTATTCCAAGAATTCTTAGATTTTGAATTTTGTAAATTCTCCAGTGCTTCACTAATTTCACAACCATACTGGATTTTGCACCCATGCTTTTGGTCACTTTAGTTGCAACCATGGAGCTAGGTGGACATTGCATCCTCTTGTGAACATGTCTTATCTAAGTAGAGCATTGTTTGATAAGATAAGATGGGATAATTTTATTAATGTTTGACGAATAGCCAAAAAGGTAGGTCAATGGGACTCAAAGTACATCTAGTGTAGTTACGTAGTGGGACTACGAAGACAACTTCTATCCAAAGCAGGAAAAAACAAAGATATAGGTCACAAGTTTGATTTACATGCTTAATAACAGGTGAACCATTGAAGGGTAGGCTCGTTTGGTGGTTATTGTAGATTTACATTATTTTAGATGTTGATGAATAAGGAAATGATGTAGATGATTTTGAACCATGCTAGACTATTGAAAGTTTTAGAGTTATCTCTGAAAGTTTTAGATTTATCTCTTCCAAGTGGGTCCCACAAACATTAAGTTGTCTTCTCCAATAGGCCTAGCCTTTTATAGAATATCAAATGACCTTTATATTCTTTGGAGAGGTTTTGCCATTCTCTCCACCTCTAAACTATTTAATTGTGTTGTTCCTCTGCAACATTGTTGAAAATTTCACCCTTTTTTTCCAGCCAACTGGAAAAGTGTGAGTTTTTTCACCCATTGATTTTTTTTTCCCACAAAAGACAACATAAAATTAGGTAATTTCAAAATAAAGATAGGATTTTCCCTATTTTTCTAGATTTTTATCTTTATTTGGTTTTTGACTATATTGTAATTTGTCTTATTAAATTCAAGTATTGTCATTATTAGGCCCCTTCAAATTTATGTTGACATTCTTTCCCAAGTCCAACCTATATTCCAAGACTTTAAGTAGCTTGCACACCATTAGAAGGTCAAAAGTAGATTTCTTTCTGAGATCTAGAGTTGTGTCTTCTTTCTTTGTTGTGGAATTTATTTTGCTCTCAATCAACCCAACTTCCCTTATAAAATTATCATATTCCCAAGTAGATTTTTCCATTAGTTTCTTGGATCAACTCTATAAGATAGATATTCCTTGATTTCTTGATTCATAGTTTTTTTGATTCTTTTATCAAGCGTTTGACTTGGATCATGCTCCTATTACTACTATTTGTACAACAATGAAATTAAGCAAGGCATTATGAAAGCGAGAAAGAGCTTTTCAAAATGCTTACATAAAACACATGACAATCTTAACCACAATATATGATTGGAAACCTATAATTAACTTTGTTAAATTTTCAACATTTTTAAATCGTTCATAACACCTTGGTGAGAGCTTGGCGCACTTTTGTATGCACAAAGAAGTATTTGGTTTGACCTTTAGATAAACTCATCACTAACCTTGAAAGATTACGGAGTTTGCTGCCTATAAAGTTTGGATCTTTGTAACTAACGATGAAGGCTATACTTGGAAAACTCCTTATATGTTGAAGTTCTTAACATGTCCACCCCTTTATATGATAAGGGATGAATCTAGCCAATTTTGTTTGTCTGTCCACTATTAGTATAATTTGATCATTCCATGTTACTGTCTTGGGAAGATGTCACTATATCCATGGAAATGTTTTCATAGTTATTATTTCAAAAAGGTAGAGGCATTAGCATAACTTTTGGAGGGTTCCTTTCAACTTTATTTATTAGGCATTTTCATGTTCTAGTATGTTGTGCTATGCCTTTATGCTATATTTGTTGCGTAGTCACCTCATATGCTTTGTCCCTTCCAATGAGACTAGCCAAGGGGCTATTGAGAAATTCATACAGTGTTTTATATTTCAATTTAGTAACACTTGAAATATTAGTCTCCTCATGGCTTAGTATGCCTTCTTTCAATTGGAAGTGGGGAGATGGACACATGAGCTCAATAAGGAGGCATTTGTTGGCAATAGTTATCCTTGCCTTGTCCTTCCTTTACTTCCTTAATTATCTCGTGTAAAAGAATGGCATATACACCACATATTGTCGATAAAGCATCAACAAATACTTGTCTTTGTAGTTTAATAAAGTGGCTTTTGCTTGTACTTGAAAAAAAAGCACAACCCATTGATATTCCAAATATCCTAATTCAATGTTGGGAGGAAGGGATAGTAGAGCTTTATGGTGAGTTATGACTTCAAAATCATCATCTTTAAGATGACGCATCCAAGATTTGAGGGCATGTATGATCTAGCTTCTTTTGGTCTTGAGTGGGATATCTCTACTCAATTTCAATTTTCTTTATGCTTTCCTTTGTGATTGCTCTACCATTTTCAATTAACAAAACTCTTATGGCCTTGCTACTAGCATTTGAATAACTAGTGAATAAATTGTAGGACTTGAATAGAGGTGCTACTGGAGTTTAGTAAATTTCTTTGAAATGAAGTTGAAGCCACTATCATCTCTATCAATAGTACTGATTACGAGGATAGAAGTAGAGTTAATATTGGATCTTCAATCGGTTTCTTTTATATCAAGATGAAGTTGTCTTCTTGTGATTGGGATTGTGAGTTTTTGACCTCTTCAACGACTTGGTCATGTTGATGTTTGTATCTACGTGAGGTATCCTCACGTACCCATTATCTGTATGGCCATTGGATATAAAGCAAAAGATGATGATTTGGTGCATGCAATATTTGATGGTCTTCCTGCGACCTGCGAGACATTTTTGGAAGTAGTAAACAGAAGAGAGGTCCAACCAAGCTTTGATAGATTATGGCATGATTGTTTAGAAGAAGAAGGAAGGATCCATAGTAGATATGGGCCTCCAATTGAAAAGGATCATGCTCTAGCTGCCAAGACAAAGAAAGGCAAAATATTGCCTCAGCGCAAGGACAATGGTAAGGGACCTTAAGGCAAGCATTTTCATAAATCAAAGGTTAGGTGTTATAACTGTAGTCAACTTGGTCATTATGCAAGGGATTGTAAGAAACCACCTAACAAGATTTGGCATAGAAAGAAGTATCATGCTTCTTTTGCTACAGAAGAAGAATAGCCTCAACAAAAGAAATCAAGGGCTGAGGCCAAGGATCAAGATCAAGTAAAGGAATTCTACTTGGCTTCAACACTCTCAGTTTCCATCTCCAACTTATTAGATTCCTGGTGGATAGATAGTGGAGCCACCAAGCATATGACTGGATTCAAGAAGGCCCTTGTCGTTTTCAAGGCAAAGAAGTTTGAAAAGAAAGTGGAACTAGGAGATGGAAGTACCTATGCAATTAAAGGAGTCGGTTTAACTGCCTTTCAACTTGATTTAGGTGTGTTGATTAGTGTTGAGGAAATTTTATATGTTCTTGATTTAAAGAAGAATGTTCTTTCAGTGACAGTTTTAGAAGGCAAAGGGTTCTCTGTAGCAAAAGTAATGGTAATGTTAAATTCTTAAAGTAAAAGTGGTATCCAACCTCATCGGAGTTCATATGCAAAGAGTTCTTTCATTTTCTATCCTTTTACTTAAATTTTTAACATTACCATTAATTGTTTTATATGTTTGAGAGTGGTTCCAACCTCATCGGACTTCATATGCAAAAAGTAGAATTGTAGATCCCATTCAGAATTCAACAGACTTAACAAATTTTCAGGATTTCAGGATTGCAACATTTCCACTGGATTTTATCATGTATGAGGTTAATGGATTGTCATTTAATCAAGCACATCAACCTCTCTATGTACCTTGATGTTGGTGGTGCTAATTGTTAAACTCCTCTATCGTGACCTTAATCTAAATGTACCCTTTAGTCAAGCAAAATCACTTATTAAGCATAATTTTTTTCTTCTAATTCTACCTTATTTTAATGCTTGGTTTATGAAGTTTCATCAAAATTGTAGGGTGTTGAGTAATGTCCTTTGAGGATCAACTTCGAGATTCAAGGTAGAGGCAAGGGATAAAAGCCTAGAGGAGGCAGGCACATGCTGCTATTGATGAATAGGATCCCAATATAGGATTAATAGTTCACTCTTGTATAATTGTATGTTGGACTGGAAATCCTCGAATAATATGATGCCCTCTGGAATCATGAAGAAATAAGGTCCGCTGGTCACATTTACACAATGTTGAAGTGTGTTGAATCATTGAAGAATTAGACTGTATTTACAAGGAGCAACTTAAACTATATTTATACAGGATGAATTGTTATTGCTGAGATTTATAATATTATTATATTTTTTATAATTTTAATGACCTCGACACCCCCCTTGCCCCCCCTAAATTTCCCTAAAATTTGGCGGTGCTCTCCACACGTCCCCAACTGTTTTTAAAGTCATAGGGGAATGAAAAATACACTCTTCAGGTGTTAGATGCATAGCAACAACATGTGCTTCCACTATGTCGATGATAGTATAGTAGAATAGAAAAAAAAAACTTCTACATGTGTGTACTATTAAAATAGCAGCAACAAGGAAGGTCTTCCTACATGCATGTGTCCTTGCATGCAGAATACTTAAATTAGGAAGCCAATTGTATTTAATTTATTTTTCCTAAGTTTACTTTGGAAAATAAATTAAAGTGATCTAATTATTAATTGGCTTTATAAAGTGAAAGTGAGATTAGGGTTTTCGCTTTGCATAAAGTTATAAAAGAGAGATCAATTGGTGGAGAGGACACAGTTGCATTTTGACAAAGACGGAGGAAGAAGTGTGAGAGGGAGAATTTTGACGAAGAAGACGGAGGAGCACTAACTCAGGAAGGAAGCCCTAAATTACCAGAGGAGAGAAACATGAGATGCAGGAAGGGGGATCGTACAACAAAGAGGCAGTATAGCCGTACAACAGGCGGTCGTACAGAGCCGTACAGCAGGCCGTACGGATCCCATACAGACTGTACAACAGTCAACCGTATAGTGCAAGCCATACAACTGCGTTGGGATCTGTGCCCTACCTCCAGGTTTTTCTCAGTGATTTTTGGGTGATTTGATTTTTCCATCTACGGCATAAATCAAAATTTCTGATTTGTAAAAGCTCCGTATTTTCTTAATAAAAATATCATCTCATACTGTTGCACTGATTTTCCCATCTTGAGTTCTGTCTCGGGGTTCTACCCTAAAAGACTGTGTCGTTTCTATTTGATGTTGTGAATGGTTCTCAGTTAGTTATATTCCGCTGCATACTAGTGAAGAAGTACATGTGTGGTTATTTCAGTAATGAAATTAAATATACTGTTTTAGCCCTAGTTGTGCTTTAAAGGAAAATTTACATGGTATCAGAGCTTTGGTGAGCTAAAGCCGAGATATTTGTAGCAACATTGATAGATCAGGGGCAGATCTATTGAAGACACAAACCTAGATTGCAGATCTACGGTTTGATAGGTACACTTCAGTATGGCCGTGTAGTTGAGAGTTGAGGATAGACTCCAGGGTGCTTAGAACTTTCCTACTTGGAAAGAAAGGATCACAAGGATCCTAAATGTCAGTGATGTAGAGGAGCACATTGACTCCACGAAAGTTACACCCACAGATCCGACATATTTGATAGCTTGGAAGAAGATTGATTCCAGAGCCATGCTGATCATCTTGGATGGGGTGATGGACCACATAGTCCCTCACCTTTACGGGAAGAAGACTGCATCAGAGATGTGGACAACTTTGGAAAGTCTGTACCAGAGCAAGAATGAAAACCAGAAGATTGTGCTGCAAGAGAGGATGCGCAACACCAAGATGGCCAAGGGAAAAGGAGTGGTGCGTTATCTCACAAGGCTCACACAGATCAGGGATGAGCTTGGAGTTGTTGGCTCTAAGACTAAGGATGAGGGGCTAGTTCGGATAGCCCTCAATGGCTTCTCTAAGCCATGGGACACCTTTGTCAAAGGTGTTGTGGCTAGGGAGAAGCTCCATGATTGACAGAGACTATGGGATGACTTTGTGCAGGAGACCCGCATGGGTCAAGGATCAGGCTCATCCAGTAGTGCCCCACAGATTGTGGACGAGGAGGCTCTAGCCCTGACATGGAAGAGTAAGGGAAAGGCAAAGGGGAAGAAGGTTGGTAAGAAGAACCTTGACATGTCAAAGGTCAAGTGTTTTATCTGCCACAAGGAGGGGCACTTTGCCTCCCAGTGCCCAGGGAAGAAGAAGAGTAACACTCAGATGGCTGGATCTGCAGAGGTGGAGGAATTTTGCAGGAACTTCGATGAGAAGTTTTGCTTGATAGCTTGCATGGCAAACACCACAAGGAGCAACATATGGTACATCGACAATGCAGCATCTAGTCACATGACTGGACAAGAGAGTTCCTTTAGAGACTTGCAGGAGGGTGGAATAGGGATCCACGTTGAGTTGGGTGATGATGCACAGTATCAGGCACAAGGAGTTGGCATCGTTTCATTTCAGAGGGAGTTTGGAAAACCCCTCAGTTTTGCTGATGTGTTATATTTTCCAGGATTAACGAAGAACCTCATATCAATCTCCACTCTGGAGGACAAGAGATATCAGGTGAAGTTTCGAGACCATAGAGTGTATATCAGGCCCAAGGGGTTAGATAGGAGCTTGGATTAGATGATTGGCATCAGGAGCAGGAAAGTGTATAGGCTACACGTTGAGCCTGCAAAGGCTCTAGTCAGCAGCGACAACAGTTAGGGTGAGTTATGGCATAGGAGGATGTCACACTTACACCATGGAGCACTGAGGCACTTGAGACAGGCGGTCATTGGAGTTCCTCAGGTACAGGAGGAGAAGCATAACCACTGCAAGGGTTGTGCTTTGGGGAAGAGCATCAGGAAACCTTTCCCACAGAGTGAGCACAAGTCTAAGGAGCCCTTGGACTTGGTGCATTCGGATGTATGCAGACCTATGAGTGTCCATTCTTTCAGTGGTTACAGTTACAATGTAACCTTCATTGATGACTATTCCAGGAAGACCTGGATCTATTTCCTGAAGGCCAAGTCAGAGGTCTTTGAGAGTTTTCGGGAGTTCAAGACTCTTGTGGAAAACCAAACAGGAAAGAAGATTCGGGTGTTGAGTACAGACAACGGGGGTGAGTACACCTCCAATGAGTTACTGGAGTATTGTTCGGCAGAGGGGATCAAGAAGGAGCACACCGTGTCTCATACCCCACAACAGAATATAGGTAGCAAAGCGGAAGAACACGACTATGGTAGGAGCAACCAAGGCCATGCTGTTTGATCAGGGATTGCCACTATTCCTTTGAGCCGAGGCATACAGGACTGCAGTTTACATTCAGAACAGGTGTCCCCACACAGCTTTGGGGAGGAAGACACCCGAGGAGGTCTTCACAAGCACTAGGCCAGATGTGAGTCACATTTGCATATTTGGCAGTGTTTGCTATTGTCATGTTCATGCTGACACTAGGAAGAAGCTCAACCCTTTTGGAGAGAAGGGTTTACTTTTGGTTATAGCGAGACTTCGAAGGCATACAAAGTTTACATTCTTGCTTGCAAGAGGATCATTGTGAGCAAGGATGTCTAGTTCGATGAGGACAGGGCCTTGCAGAGATCTATGGACTTACCAGCAGAACAACAGCGACCACAGGACACAGGGATCAAGTTGGAGGAGCCAGATGTACAGGTACAAGTACAGACACAGGGCACAGGTTCTGGTAGTCAGAGGTCAGGCAGACAAGATCCTCTTATCTTTGATGGGGAGGATGAGCAACAATAGGAGGAGGACATCCAGCAGCCACAACAGGAAGACACTAGGTCACAACCTGAGTGGTATAGGTCCACTGTTCAGGATTCCAGGCATGTGAATCTTACACAAATATCTTTTAGATGGAGCGTACCACCAGAGAGACTCAATTATATGGGACTGATGACAGAGTTGATGAACTATGAACCTTCCAGTTTCGAGGAGGCTGCATAACATGACATGTGGCAGGAGGCCATGGTTGAGGAGTATGACTCAATAATGAAGAACCAGGTATGGGAGTTTGTGCGGAGTCCTGAAGGCAAGAAGGTGGTGGGATCTAGGTGGATCTAGAAGGTAAAGCATGCAACAAACATAAGCGTGGAGAAGTACAAAGCATGCTTCGTGGCTAAGGGTATTGACTATGAGGAGACCTTTGCCCCTGTAGCCAAATATTCTTTTATTCAGACCATTATTTCTTTAGCAACAAAGATGGGTTGGTGAGTCTATCAGATGGACGTCAAGATTGTCTTCCTCAACGAAGTGATAGAGGAGGAGGTATATATTGAGCAGCCAGAGGGGTTTGATGTGGAGAACAGGGAGACGCATGTATGCAGGTTGCATAGAGCTCAAGAAGGCACCTCGAGCATGGTACTCGAGGATTGACAACTATCTATGGGAGATGGGATTTCAGCAGAGTGAGGCTGACCACAACCTATACTTCTAGATAGGTGAGTGCCTTTCATACTGGTCTTGTATGTGGATGATCTCTTTTTAATAGGAGATGAGAGGCTGATTGGAGACTGCAAGTCCAACCCTGCAGTGGAGTTTGAGATGAAAGACCTTGGGTTGATGCATTACTCTCTGGGCTTGGAGGTTTGGCAGAGAGATGGATGCTTCTTTATTCGATAGGGGAAGTATGCAGTAGAGATCTTGAAGAGATTCAGGATGGAGGATTGCAAGCCTATGGCCGTACCTCTAGTTTGCAACTGGAGGAAAATTGATGCATCAGGGTTAGACGGATTTGATCCTACCTTGTATCGTCATCTTATCGGATCGCGTATGTATCTGGTCAACACTAGGCTAGACATCAACTTTGCAGTCAACTCTTTGGGTTAGTTCATGGTGGACCCTCAGAGAGTGCATTGGACGATTGCGAAGCACATACTTCGCTACATTAGAGGTACAATGGAGTATGGATTGGTTTATGAGCGCAAGGGGAGTGTGCAGTTAGCAGGTTTCACAGATGCTGACTGGGCAGGATGTGTAGAGGACAGGAAAAGTACTTCAGGCTGCTGTTTCAGCATTAGATCAAGGGTTGTCTCCTGGTTCAGTACGAAGCAAAAGTCAGTTGCATTGAGCTCGGCAGAGGCTGAGTACATGGTAGCCAACATGGTTGCTTGTGAGGTTATGTGGTTGAGGAAGTTACTTTCAGGGTTGTTCGAGTGTGAGCTAGAGGCTACAGTAGTTCATTGTGACAATTAGAGTGGCATTCGGCTATCTGAAAATCCAGTGTTCCATGACCAGAGCAAACACATAGACATTAGGTACCACTTCTTGAGAGATTGTGTTCAGAGAGGAACCATTCGGTTGGAGTACATACAGATAGATTAGCAGGTGGTAGACATTTTCACCAAGGCACTTTGCAGACATAGTTTTGTGAAGTTCAGGGGATAAGTTGGGGTTGCTACCGAATCCATTCCTCGTTGAGAGGGAGTGTTAAAGTAGTAGCAACAACGAAGATCTTCCTGCATGCATGTGCCCTTGCNGCCAATTGTATTTAATTTATTTTTCCTAAGTTTACTTTGGAAAATAAATTAAAGTGATCTAATTATTAATTGACTTTATAAAGTGAAAGTGAGATTAGGGTTTTCGCTTTGCATAAAGTTATAAAAGAGAGATCAATTGGTGGAGAGGACATAGTTGCATTCCGACAGAGACAGAGGAAGAAGTGTGAGAGAGAGAATTTTGGCGAAGAAGACGAACGAGCACTAACTCAGGAAGACAGCTCTAAATTACTAGAGGAGAGAGACAGGAGACGCAGGTAGAGGGACCGTACAGCAGAGAGGCCGTATAGCCGTACAACATGTGACAGTACAGTCGTACAGCAGCACGACAGGAGACACAGGCAGAGGGACCGTACATCAAGGAGGCCGTATAGCCGTACAACAGGTGACAGTACAGTTGTACAACAGTACGGATCCGTACAACAGGTGACACTACAGTCGTACAACATTACGGATCCGTACAACAGGCCGTACAGATTCTGTACAGTTCGTACAACAATAAGCCATACAGTGCAGACCATACAACTGCTTTGGGATCTGTGCCTTACTTCCAGGTTTTTCTCAGTGATTTTTGGGTGATTTGATTTTGCCATCTAGGGTATAAATCAAAATTTTTGATTTGTAAAAGCTCCATATTTTCTGAATAAAAATATCATCTCATACTGCTGCATCAGTTTTCCCATCTTGGGTTTTGTCCAGGGGTTTCTACCCAAAAAGACTGTGTCGTTTCTATTTGATGTGATTGATGTTGTGAATGGTCTCAGTTAGTTATATTCCGCTGCATACTAGTAAAGAAGTACATGTGTGGTTATTTCAGTAATCAAATTAAATAGACTGTTTTAGCCCTAGTTGTGCTTTAAAGGAAAATTTACACTTCCAGCTAAAAAGCCTCAACATATCATTCTGATCTTAATGTCATATTTAGACTATTCCAAAGATTTTAGTGCCAAAAATAGGTCCATAAATTCGAGGAAAGGCCAAAAAAGGAAACATAGTCTTCCAGTTCAAGAAACATTAATCATCAGTAAAGATACCCCTCCTGCAACATCTGTGAGTGAAATATCAAGTTTATAAATCCTGAGTATATTCAATGGAAAATCTTGCATCAAACTGCTTTATATGTAGGAGACCTGGAGCCTTAACCAATACTTATTTTGAAAGTTTGTCAGCAGTCCTATTCCACTCTCTGTAAATAAGTGAAAATAAGATTTTAGTGAAGTGCAGAGAGGCTGTCTTTATTTGAACTGCTAATGACTGTAGAGAGATATCAATAATTTCTTGTTCACTGTTCATCCATTTAACAACCAGAGAAGAATCACCTTAAACCTTTAGACTAGAAATCTATAGGTGCAAGGCCAACCTCAAAATAGCTTGGAGTATAAAAGCTAAGCATGATTGTTTGTGTCTCAACCCAGGTTGGCAGAGAAATGAAAGTAGTATTGATCCTGAAGAAATATAACCCCACCAATGTTAAATTTTTGATATGGATTTACCTTGATAACAGTGACAGTCTTCTTTTAGAATTCTAGCAAATTAGCGTAAAGTATCAGCAGTGTTAAATTGTACCAGCAGTGTTAAATTTTAACCCGGGAAAAACTTCTCAAGGAATGAAAACCCCGAGCAATGAAAATCTTCCTTATTATGGGATGACTGAATTTGTACATGAGCAAATAAAAATTGCAGAAATTTACATAACCATCAAACTGCACCTAGGGCACACATACCAAGATGAATCCTGTAGGAGAATGACTGAACAAAATTGCTGCCACCGATCCACACTGTTCAAACTCTTGCACAGGGATGATGTTGGCCAAAAACAAACTGCTGTTGACTGAAATGATGCCCTAGCAGGGCTCGGCTTCTGTTGTATGTCCTGGTAGGGCTCGGCCTGTAGGAGAGAGCCCTAGCAGGGTTGTAACTAGCCCAAAAAGAATCTCGGCCTGTGTGGAGGTAACCCTAGAAGGGTTTGGGCCACATCAAACCAGCCCTAAGGGCTGCTGCAAATTTTGGCCTGCCTGGAAATGGCCAAACAAGGGCTGCCGTGTGCTATAGGTTCCCTAACAGGGCTGCTGAACATTAGAGCAAGCCTTAAACAGGGCTTGGGTGGGCTGGAACCAACCCTGTAGAGTGTGGGTAACAAAAGGAGAGGCCTAGCATGGTTTGTCCCACACAAAACGCACCTAACAAGGTTGCTGCTGCTTCAGGAGAAAAAACAGACCCCACGGGTGCCTCATACTGTCTTCAACATACTAAATCAGTCTACATGTGAGAGGAAGAGAAAAAAATTACAGATGATAAACCCCAGAAGTTTCCTTCTTGATCAGAGATGAAGATGTCTTGAATGTGTTTGACAAATGAGGATGCAACTTTATTTATAGTCCATCAAGTCTATAAGTTAAGGAGGCCGCCGTAAGGGGCTTTTAATCTTTTTGGTCATTTGACTTTTGAGGTCCTTTGACTTTTTGACCTTTTAATCTTTTGATCTTTTAGTCTTTTGAGCTTTTGATCTTTGGTGGGTACTTGGTCCTTTACACATCGGTGCTTGGACTAATTCTTGTGGGTACTTGGACCGTCATTGGGTTTCTTGGTTCTTCAAGTGGTTTTACGACCACAATTCGTCATCTCAAGAATTCTTCTTCGTCTTCATGGTCCATACATGTTAATTTGAAGTACATCATCATAAATAAGGAAGATTTTCATTGTTCATCTCATTCTCCTCATTGGTACCAAGTTCATGTGCTAGGTAATTCAACAAGGGGTTTCTAGGCCCTTGTGGAGGTCCCATAGCCCACTAACCAAGGAGATGAGAAACTCACTTACCTAGACCCAGTCTAGGACTTCCTGGTCCCTGACCAGGTTCTTCTTCCCCAGGCTGAAGGTGGACCGAGGTCAACATCTTGGTAACTAACCAGGTGCCTCCATTCTTAAAGAATGTCTCTCAGCCCCAGGTTGAGCTTTAGTCCCAGACAAAATTGTGTTGATCAACCCCCTGGTCCCTGACCGGGTCTTCCATTCTCCTGAAGAACGGTTCTCAACCCCAAGCTGAGTTTCAGTCCCATGGAATGTTGATCAACCACCTGGTCCCTAACTAGGTTTGCCATTCTCTTGGAGAATGGCTCTCGATGTTACTCAAGAATCAACACTCCCTCTAAGCGAGAGAGGCATTCTCTGCAATACCAAGCTTATCTTGGAAGTACACAAACTTCGTTAGTGATAGAGGCTTGGTCAACACGTTTGCAATTTGCTCATCTGTACGAATTTATTGAAGTCTCATGGCACCTCTCTAGACCATATCTCTGATGAAGTAATACTTCATCTCAATGTGTTTCTATCTGACATGAAACACTGGATTCTTTGAAAGCTTTATGCAACTTTGGTTATAACAATGGATAACAGTTGGCTCAAGCTTTCTACCGAACAAATCAAAGAGTATCTTCCTAAGCCACACCGCTTCTCTACAGGGACAACTGGCAACAATATACTCAGCTTTAGCTATACTCTAAGCTATGGAACCCTGTTTCCTACTGGATCAAGAGATCATGTCTAATCCCATGCCGAAGCAATATCTGGATGTGCTTTTTCGGTCCACTGCACTGCCATCCCAATCGAAGTCAGCATAACCAAGTAACCTCACTCCACTACTGGAAGTGTACCCGAGTCCATAAGAAATAGTGCCCCGCAAATATCTAAGCACATGTTTAGCCGGTATCCAATGTATGTGCTTAGGGTTAGACATGGATTGACTGAATGCACTCATTGTATAACAAATATATGGTCTAGTATGCACTAGATACATCAAGGATCTAGTAAGCTGACGATATTGAGTAGGATCCACTGTCTTTGAGCAAGAAGCTAACTCATGTAGTTTCTTCAAGTTTGATGTCATAGGTGTGCTCATGGACTTGCAGTCTTGTATCCCAAACCTTCGCAATATGTGAACTACATACTTCCCTTGTGAAAGGAAGATCTCATCTGGCTTTTGCCAGATCTCTAGACCAAGAAAGTAGTGCATAAGACCCAGATATTTCATCTCAAATTCTGAAGTGAGCTCCCTCTTACACTGAGCTATCATTTGTTCCTCTCCAGCAAGGAACAAGTCATTCACATGCAAAACCAAGATCAAGGGATGGTTCTAAACAACCTTGAAGTACAGGTTGGGGTCAACATACTCTTGGAGAAACTCAAGCAGTGAAAGTAACTGTCAATTCTTGCATACCAAACCCTTGGAGCTTGTTTGAGCCCATAGAATGTTTTCTTTAGCTTACACACGAGATTTTATTCCATGAGTCACAAAACCTTCTGGTTGCTCAATGTAAACTTCTTCTTCAACTTTGTCATTAAGGAAAGCTGTCTTTACATCCATCTGGTGAAGTTTCCATCCAAAAAAAACATCGAGGGAGATAATTGTTTTGATGGTGGTGTACCTGGCAACTGGAACAAAGGTTTCATCATAATCTGTGCCTTCATTTTGAGAGAAACCATGAGCCACAAACTTTGCTTTGTATTTTTCAATACTTCCGTTAGCAGCATGTTTGATTTTGTAAATCCACTTAGAAGTCACTACAGACTTCCCTTTTGGCCTTGGGACCACTTCCCATACATTATTTTTCATGATAGAATTGTACTCTTCTATCATAGCATCTTTCCATAACTGCTGATCGACAACTTCCTTATGAGTGGAAGGGTTTGCATCAATGAGTTTGCTCTTAAGATCATAATACTTCTGGTGCTTCTTGCTTTCTTTGAAAGTTCCCGGAGAAGCTTGATGCTTCTCTGCTTCCTGTAGTGTTTCACGAAACCAAGCAGGTCTTCTTTTAGAAGGAGGAGCCTCGAGCAATTCTTCAGTAGGCATTTTTAGTTCTATGGGAGCGTTTGGAATTGAAAGCTCATCCTCCTCCTCTCTTTGATTATATGAATGAGGAGAATCTGGAACTTCGGAAGGAGAGTCTTCTGGATCATCTACAATCTCTCTAGAATGACGAAAAGCAACTTCCTCATGGAATATCACATCTCTACTGACC
This sequence comes from Pseudotsuga menziesii, assembly GCA_001517045.1. NCBI lineage: Eukaryota > Viridiplantae > Streptophyta > Pinopsida > Pinales > Pinaceae > Pseudotsuga > Pseudotsuga menziesii. The sequence goes on along the minus strand of LPNX010700028.1, from coordinate 235,879 downwards.
TCAATGTACCTTTGATCAAGAACATAGATGCGATAAGCTTTTGAATTGTCACTGTAACCAACAAATGTGCCTTTCTTTTCGTAACGCTCTAGATTTGATCTCTTTTCTTTGGGCACGTGGATATAAACTGGAGTACCAAAGATCCTCATGTGATCAACTACGGGTTTCTTGCCTGTGAATACTTCTTCTGGAGTCTTTTCCTCCAAAATTGCATGAAGGCTTCTATTCTGAATGTAGACAACAGTACTGGAAGCCTCTTCCAATAGAGATAAAGGAAGATCTAGATCACATATCATAGCTCTGGCATCTTCACATATTGTTCTGTTGTTCCTTTCTGCAACCCAATTTTGTTGAGGGTTGTAAGTTACAATTAGCTCCCTCTTGATCCTTGCTTTTCGGCAAAGATCATCAAACTAATGAGATTCATACTCACCCCCATTATCTGACCTCAAGATACGGATGTGCCTGCATGTCTGATTTTCAACCAGTGCCTTGAATTCTTTGAACTTATCAAGGGTTTAATTCTTAGTCTTCAAAAAATAAATCCAGGATTTGCGAGAGCAATCATCTATCAAAAGCACATAATATAAACAACCAATCAAGGAAGGTGAAGTCATAAGACCACATATATTTGAATGAACTAGATCCAAAATCCCTTTAGACCTATTGCTACTTTTAGAGAATGATTTCTTGGCATTCTTTCCAAGAGCACAATGTTTACAGATACTATCATGCTCATAAGAAAAAGCAGGCATACATGTTACCATCTTTTGTAGACCGGGAAGAACTCTGTAATGAAGGTGCACAAACATTCAATGCCATAATTCGCATGGATTGATTGTGTTGTGGACCAATGCCTGAATGGAATGCCCGCACAACCTTTACAGATACTATCATGCTCATAAGAAAACTCAGGCATACATGTTACCATCTTTTGTAGACCGGGAAGAACTTTGTAATGAAGGTGCGCAAACCTTCAATGCCATAATTCGCATGGATTGATAGTGTTTTGGACCAATGCCTAAATGGAATGCCCAGATGCTTTATAGATACCGCCCTCTCAAACTCCAATCATCACAACTGAACTGAACTCTTCATTCTTTGGCCATAGGAGAACTTTTCTATCCATGAAGATCACTCTGTATCCTTTATCTTCTAAGTCTACAACTGAGAGGAGATTCTTCTTTAAGCCAGGGACATGTAATATGTCTTCAATACGCAGGACAGTCCCTAAGGAAAGTTGAAAAGATACTGAACCCACTCCTTTGATTTCATAGGCAGTATCATCTCCATGTTCCAATTGAGTAGTGAACTTCTTCTTTCTGTAGTTTGTAAGAGCTTCTTGAAACCCAATCGTGTGTCTGGAAGCTCCACTGTCCACCAACCAGGACTTAGCACCGATGGTGATGAAACCGGAGAGGGATGAAATCAAATAGTACTCTCTTCTAGATTCTTGATCTTGAGAAGACTTGTTGTTCTTCTTCTACTGCTGCGGATGCTTGGAATTTTCCTCTGAACTTTTTCTCTTTGGCTGCCTACTATCTCTGGCATAATGTCCCATCTTGTGACAATTAAAGCATTCAATCTTTGACGCATCGAAATGCTTACCTTGAGGTTTCTTACCTTTCTTCTTTTGAGGGAAATATTTCTTGTTCTTCTTTGTCTTGGTAGCAAGAGCAAGGTTCCCTTCCTTAGCAACACCATTTCTGCTTTGAATTCTTCCTTCCTCTTCCAAGCAGTCACGCCATAGTCTTTCAAAGTTGCGCTGGACTTCACAACTATTTATAGCAGACAACAAAGTTTTCCATGAACTAGGGAGACCATAAAAAAAAGTTTGAACAAGATCATCATCATCTATTGAGACACCAATAGCCTAGAGTTGGTCTCTTACGTGAGATATTTTTGTAAAGAACGAAGCCACACCTTCATTTTTCTCCATCTTCAATGTACGAAGCTTGTTCTTCAAAACCCTTTTCTGGCTGGGAGCTTTCTTCTCGTATAGATTTGTCAAAGTGTCAAAATACTCTTTGGCAGTCTTCAATGGGGTTATGACAGGCATCACGGTGTCTTTGACTGTATCATAGATAATCCTCCTTGCCTTGGCTTGATTCCTTTTGAATGCTGCCCTCCCTGCATTGGTTGTAGGTTCTTCTACAACATTGAGAACCAAGTCATCAATATCATTTTCTTCCAAGGTGGCCAAGAGCTTTGCTTTCGATGAATTGAAGTTGGCTGACCCTTCAAGTCTGTCCTCTGGTCTGAAAGTTATTGAAGCGATCTCTTACTCCAATAAAAGTCTGCTATCTCAGATCAACAAGGTCTGCAATCTTCTTAGATCTGTCCCAAGGTCAACGGAGGCAACAATGACCTGCAAACACTGTGCACTTCACGTCCAAAGCTCTGATACCATGTTAAAATTTTGACATGGATTTAATTTGATAACAGTGACAGTCTTCTTTTAAAATTCTAGCAGACCAGCATAAAATATCAGCAGTGTTAAATTGCACCAGTAGTTAGAGATCTGAGATAAATAGCAGCAGTAGAAGTACACTAAGCAAGCATCACAAGAACACAAATTTTACCCTGGGGAAAACCTTTTCAAGGAATAAAAACCCCAACAATGAAAATCTTATTATGAGATGACTGAGTTTGTACATGAGCAAATAAAAATTGCAGACTTTTACATAACCATCAAACTGCCCCTAGGGCACACATACCAAGATGAATCCTGTAGGAGAATGACTGAACAAAATTGCTGCCACTGATCCACACTGTTCAAACTCTTGCACACGGATGATGTTGACCAAAAACAAGCTGCTGTTGACTGAAATGATGCCCTAGCAGGGCTCGGCTGCTGCTGTATCATGTATGCCCCAGATAGGGCTCGACCTGTAGGAGAGAGCCCTAGCAGGGCTGTAACATGCCCAAAAAAGAATCTTGGCCTGCCTGGAGGTAACTCTAGTAGGGTTTGGGTCACACATCAAACCAGCCTTAAGGGCTGCTGCAAATTTCAGCCCGCCTGGAAATGGCCCAAACAAGGGCTGCCGTGTGCTGTAGGTCCGCTAAAAGGGCCACTGAACCTTAGACCAAGCCTTAAACAGGGTTTGGGTGGGCTGGAACCAACCTTGTAGAGTGTGGGCAGCAGAAGGAGAGGCCTAGCAGGGCTCGGCCTGCACAGAACACACCTAACATGGCTGCTGCTGCTTCAGGAGAAGGAACAGACCCCACTGCTGCCTCAATACTGTATTCAACATGCTAAATCAATCCACACGTGTGAGAGGAAGAGAGAAAAATTGCAGATGATAAACCCGAGAATTTTCCTTCCTGATCAGAGATGAAGATGTCTTGAATGTGTTTGACAAATGAGGATGCAACTGTATTTATAGTCCATCAAGACCATATGTTAAGGAGGCTGCCCTAAGGGGCTTTTAATCGTTTTGGTCATTTGGCTTTTGAGGTCCTTTGACTTTTTGACCTTTTAATCTGTTGATCTTTTAGTCTTTTGAGCTTTTAATCTTTAGTGGGTACTTGGTACTTTACAAGTGGGAGCTTGGACTAATTCTTGTGGGTACTTGGACCCTCATTGGGTTTCTTGGTCCTTCAAGTGGTTTTATGACCACAATCTGTCATCTCAAGCATTCTTCTTGGTCTTCATGGTCCATACATATTAACTCGAAGTACATCATCATAAATAAGGAAGATTTTCATCGTTCATCTTGTTCTCCTCATTGGTACCAAGTTCATGTGCTAGGTACTTCAACAAGGGGTGTCCAGGCCCTTGCGAAGGTCCCATATCCCACTAACCAAGGAGAGGAGAAACTCACCTACCTAGACCCAGTCTAGGACTTCCTGGTCCTTGACCAGGTTCTTCAGCCCCAGGATAAAGGTTGACCGAGGTCAACATCTTGGTAATTGGCCAAGTGCCTCCAGTCTTAAAGAATAGCTCTCAGCCCCAGGCTGAGCTTTAGTTTCTTTAGATCTACTACTAATTTTAGAGAATGATTTCTTGGCATTCTGGCCAAGAGCACAACCTTTACTAATACCATCATGCTCATAAGAAAACTCAGGCATACATGTTACCATTTTTTGTAGACCGGGAAGAGCTCTGTAATGAAGATGCGCAAATCTTTGATGCCATAATTCACATGGATTGATTGTGTTGTGGACCAATGCTTGAATGGAATGCCTAGATGCTTTGTAGAGACCTCCCTCTCGAACTCCATTTGTGACAACTGAACTTAACTCTTCTTTCTTTGGCCATAGGAGAACTTTTATATCCATGAAGATCACTCTTTATCCTTTATTTTCTAAGCCTGCAATTGAGAGGAGATTCTTCTTTAAGCTAGGGACATATAATATATCTTCAATATGCAGGACAATCCCTAAGTCAAGCTGAAAAGATACTGAACCCACTCCTTCAATTTCATAGGTGTATCATCTCCAAGTTCCACTTGAGTAGTGAACTTCTTCTTTTTGTAGTCTATAAAAGTTTCTCGAAACCAACCAGGATTTAGCATCGTTGATGATGGAACCAGAGAGGGCTAAAATCAAATAGTACTCTCTTCTAGATTCTTGATCTTGAGAAGACTTGTTGTTGTTCTTCTTCTTCTGTTGCGGATGCTTGGAATTTTCCTTTGAACTTTTACTTTGGTTGCTTACAATCTCTGGCATAATGTCCCATCTTGTGACAATTAAAGTGTTCAATTTTTGACCCTTATTCTTCAAGATGCACCATAAATATATATCGATTAGGCTCCAAAAGAGAGAGCTCTCAAAATCCAACTACGAGAAATGAATGACAATGCCAACTCTTATATAGGTTGTAGCTCAATCTCATTCTTCAATATAATATCATTAAAATTCTAGATCTAGCCCAGGGTGGAGTAAAAAATGAATAACCTCCACTAAAACCCTAACAAACTTTAACAATATCCAAAATATGAGGCACACCACTAGATTTAGGTTAAACAATGATGAAAAGAGGTTAAATCTAGGGTTTGACCCCTTAGATCCCTGTAACAACTCAACGCTTTCCTCAAAAGTGGTGCCAATTGTCCAAGCATGTGCCAATAAGGTCAAACCAAGTACTGGAAATAGCTCCAAAAGGTGAAAAAATGGCTTGAAAGATGACCCTAGCGTTTTCAAACCTATTGGAATCTCGTTGAGAGTTGTAGACCTTTGGGAAGCTTCAGAAATATTTTTTCAACCATATATGGCACCTTCCAAACATAACTAGGAGGAGTGAGATTTACCGTCTGGAAGGCGGGGTACCAAACTGCTGAAAAAAATCCCCAAAACCAACAAAAATGACCCAGAAAGATGATTTGATTACTCTAACTCCCCGAAGAACTAGGCTGAGTGTTTAACATCATGAGATAACTTTCTGGAAAACCTTTCCTTCCATATATCATAAGCCCCCATCTGAGCTAGGGCATTGGAGAAACAAGGGTTTGAATACAATGTCCTGTTTTGCACAATTCGCCTTGGGAACAACATGAAAACCAGCTGCAGAGCCATGGACCAATGCCAAGAACTCATCAATATCATGGAAACCATCAATATACCAAGGAAAATGCATGAATGAGGAGAAACTTCATATAACATCAAGTGTTGAAGATTGTGTAACTTCGGAAGATATTCTTATTGTACTATTGTTATACCTCCTTCGGGAGATGTTATTGATGTAATTGGTCATGTACAACAAGTCTTGAAAGAATCAATGTAAACCTTCCGTTGTAAGTCGGGTTAATAGTACCCAAAAGAAATATTATATAAATGTTATTTCAAGTCTCCCTAAAGAAGTCGACCCAGTAAGTGTAAGAAGTCGCCCTAGTAAATAGAGAGGGCACACTTCTCATTTAGACATACAATTCACTCAAGCAAGTGCGCAAGAGAGAGAAGAAGCTGTGTTGTCTTTTGGGGTTCAACTTATCTTGGTTTGGCATTGTACTTGGTGACAGTATCTATACCAAAGAAGTTGCTGGGCTTTCTCCCTTGTGGTTTCCTAGAGGAGAATCTGTGTTCTTTTGTGTTGCTGTACTAGTCTTTCTTTCAGTGCTCCTATTGCATATGGTTATGCTGAAATAATGCAAATTGCTTTGAAGAGCTAATATAACCATTAACTTTCTAACATGGTATTAGAGCCATCGTGATAGAAGTCATTGTGCAGCCGTAACCGCTACAACAACTGTAATTGCCGGAGATTAGGGCTCCATGATTCTAGCCGTTCCATCCACAGATCAAGTTCGACCTTTGCATCATTGAACTCCCTAGGAGGGCGCATCTTTCTATGGAGGAAGATTCCAGTTTTGATCTAAAAACTGTCGAGGTCAAGATGTGAAGTTACATCCAACATGAAAAAGGGATGGCACTGTAGGGGTACATCCAGCATGAAAAAGGGTTGGCATTGTACGGATATGTCAAGTTACATCCAACATGAAAAAGGGTTGGCATTATAGAGGTACATCCAACATGAAAAAGGGTCGGCACTGTATGGATATGTGGATTTACATCCAACATGAAAAAGGGCTGGCTTTGTAGAACTTCTTATGATGTATAGATTCGAGAGATGTCACAAGACAATGGCTCGAGTATCGAGATGCAACAATAGTGACGAGATCCAGTGATGATGTCCAGTGGTGATGATGATCGTGATAGAAGAATACCTTCCTTGTTAAGCGGGAGTGTTGAAGATTGTGTAACTTTAAAATATATTTTTATTGAACTTTTATTGTATTATTGTTATACCTCCTTCGGGAGATGTTATTGATGTAATTGGTCATGTAAAAGTCTTGAAAGAATCAATGTAATCCTTCTGCTGTAAGTTGGGTCAATAGTACCCAAAAGAAATATTATATAAATGTTATTGAGTCTCCCTAGAGAAGTCGGCCCAATAAGAGTAAGAAGTCGGACCAGTTAGGGTAAAAGGTCACTCACATGATGAGTATAAATAGAGAGGGCACACTTCTCATTTGGACATACAATTTGCTCAAGCAAGTGCGCAAGAGAGAGAGAGAAGAAGCTCATTGGAGATGAGAAGAAGCTGCTTTGCCTTTTGGGGTTCATCTTATCTTCTTTTGGCATTGTACTTGGTGACAGAATCTATACTAAAGAAGTTGCTGGGTTTTCTCCCTTGTGGTTTCCCAGAGGAAAATCTTTGTGTTCTTTTGTGTTGCTGTTCTTTCTTTCAGTGATCCTACTGCATATGGTTATGATGAAATAATGCAAATTGTTTTGGAGATCTGATATAACCATTTAAATTCTAACAATAAGCACCCAAACCCTCACTAATCCTCAAACCTCCACGAACATTCAAAGGCTGTCATCCAAGGCATCATCAACATTCTACCCCCAACCCATGCAGAATGTAGCGTAACATTGTGCACTAACACAAATCTGAGAAAAGATCTGAAAAGTTGGGAGTATTCTATCTTCAAAAAGAGTTGTGAGTGGTTCCCTGTGTTGTATTTTGGGAGTCAATGTTTTCTGTGTTGGACACCTGTGTTGGTATGTCCCAATGTCATGTGTCTTGGCTTTGGACTCTTTCTCGCTGCCAGATCCCTAGATTCATAGGAATTTGCAGAGCTATGCATGTCACTCAAGTAACTAACCTTGCTAGAGACAATCCCAGGTCTGATTCTGGTCTCTTGAACTTCATATTCCTGTGGAACACATCCATAGAGCAGCTTCTTGAGTAGGTCCCTTTGCCTCCTCTTCTTCCTTTGCGCGTTCTTTACCAGCTTCTCTGATTTGATTGGCAGTGACTCATTGATTACAAATGCAGATACATAAACTTCAAGCCTCTCATTCTTGGGTTGTTCGGCTCTGATTTGATTGGCAGTGACTCATTGATTACAAATGCAGATACATAAACTTCAAGCCTCTCATTCTTGGGTTGTTCGGCCATTGCTAATCACCAACTAATGGATTGACTGTTTTACAAATCTTTCCAGGATTAGCCTTTCTTGTGTCTACCCTGAGATGAGTTTTCTTCACTTCAATACCAGTTAGTTTCTATTGCATACCTAAATCTACAGTAAAGTTTAAAAACATGCTACAATGTATTATTGGATTTGATTATATATATGGTTGTGTTTAAAGCTAGAGTTAATTTCATTTCTTTGTATTTTGCAGATAAATTTGCTGGTTAAGTTCATGGTTCAATGAAATCCCCAGTCGGGTAATTCTACTTACTGGCACAGAAATGGAATTGGACAAGAGAAGCAGTCAGCTTGCAGTGAGAGCTTGACATGGATTTCTTTCCTCAAGTCTATTAGCATTAACATCAAATAAAATAACAGCAAGAAATCCTGACTAGTAAGTGGTAAGTGTTGGTTAAAATGTGCAAGGCTTGTCCTTCCTGGTTTGCAGACCGTCAGGTATCATAATGATGGAGTTTGATATTTTTTGAATACCATGGCATGGGTATGATATATATATATATATATATATATATATATTTTAAATGCACTCTCTCCTGTTTCTCTGGGATAAGTTCTGTAGGCCTGAGCCTCCTGTGTTATTCTAGTACTTAAAAGACATACAATCAAGAACACTGCTGTGTCTGTGAATGAAGGAAAGCTGGTTGCTAGTAAAAAAATGGAGTTTCATTGATGCATTTTAATGGTTGAGAGAAACTTTTGCAGTCCCTTGTTATATGGCTTGAGAAGTTTTGAAAACCAGCAGGAAGAAGGCATGAGGATTGGCATTTTGATGAAATAACAGACCTCAAGTGGCTCATTAACGGACAGTTGACATGCTCCAGGATATGTAATTTCAGGTTTTGACAGAGGGTAGCAATGAGGCACATCGGCTACACAGAGGTCAACAGTGCACATAATCAGACCCTTCCTACATTTCTTTCTATGTGATTTCAAGTCTACCATTGTGGGAGAGAGTGCTGATAAGTTTATTGTTGTTGAAGTCTCTCTATAGAATGCAGTGAAGGGAGTTTAGTCTGCAATTTGTAATATGCAGATTAAGAAGGGTTTTTTTGGTCATTCCATTCTTTATTTTTTGATTATTTTTTTTGATGACACGGGTCAAAACAATTGATTTGATCCTCACTCAAGAAGGGAGCTGAAACATTGGTCCAGTCAAAATTATTTTCTTTGCTTTTAAGAGATAATGTAAAATGGTCAAAATTAGACATAACATATTGTGTCTTTGTACTTGTGGAAGGTCTTTCCACCAAGCAATGTTTAAATACAAGTGGATATTTCTTTAATGAATATGGGAATATACAGATTTCATTGAAGGGCATGTTGCAATTTTATTCCCATGAATCCAATACATTGAAGAAGAAGAAGAAAATATTTTAACGTCGGCGAGGCTAAGAATAGCCGATGGGACCGACCATCTCGCATGCAGTTTTCTGCAATTCAATTCTTTGCCTGTTCAACTTGATGATGAGTACCCCCAATTTTTCCAGTCCCCTCGTTAAATAAATCATCCCAAGATTTGTCCGTCAAGACATTTGCGTACATGTCCCTATAGTCCTCAAAGGCTTCACACTCTAAAATGAAATGTTTTTCTGTCTCCACCTTACCAGCGGTGCAAAAAATACACTCTTTCTGCCCAACCTTCTTTTGGCCTTTTCCAACGCCCAGTCTCACAACAGAGTTGATGGGAATTAGTTCTTAATTGAGCAATAAGAATTTTGGCTTTCCAAGCTATATTAGCCCCTATGTGTGCCTTTTGATGCTGATTGTAGGTAGGGTTAAACTCTTCAATATAATACTTTCTCTTTCTCCCTAGCTCTTTATCCCAAGTTCGTTTGTGGAACTTATTGATAACAAAAGCCTTTATTTCTTTACTATTCGTGGGGCACATGCTCAAGCACATATCCCACTTACTAAGCCATTTAATATTTTGCCGCATCCAAGTCTTTTTTTTTTTGCCGCATCCAAATCTTCTTTCTTTTGAATGGCATATAGTTCTAAAATCATTACTTTGTTTCTACTTTTCAAGTATTCGTCTTAGTTTAATTACTCAACTGGTTTTTCTGTGTCTTAAACTTTACATGGTTAAGGGGTTGCCAAAATAATAACATATTCATCAAAACATCCTTGTTAGCTCAATATGCGTTACGGGATTTTAGAAACACCCAAGGCTTGGAAGGTGACTTTTTGGAGATACATAAAGACGATTACGAAAATTTGGGATTGTGAAGTTATAACAGGGAGTTGATAAAATATATTCTTTCTCAGGAACTAAGCTACCAAAATTACTGAACCTATAAAGTTTGAACTAGGAGATAATCGAGAATAATAGTTGTAAAGTTTGGATGTCATCGGAATAAGTTCCCCGAAAGAATTGAAAGAATTGCAAGTGAGACGGTATCTGAGACGACACCGTAGAATGGTCAAACAAAATAAGGGTTTTTAATGCAAATCAAACTAACCCAAATAACGAATTGTTTCATGTATTTTTATTTAATTTATAAAATATCTGTTTAAATTAATTTTAGGAATTCATGGTATGAACTTTCCATTAATAAAATATCTGTTTAAATTAATTTCAGGAATCCATGGTATGGACTTTCCATTAATCATATATCTGTTTAAAGTCGAAAGTCGCGCTTGATGTATTCATGCACCAGATAATAGTGGTAAAAGAAGCGGATAGTGGAGATGCAATAGTTCTCAACGACAACTAAGACGAGGAGGTTCTCTTCACATCAAAGTATTCCTCCCTTTGATGTATTCATGCACCAGATAATAGTGGTAAAAGAAGCGGATAGTGGAGATGCAATAGTTCTCAACGACAACTAAGACGAGGAGGTTCTCTTCACATCAAAGTATTCCTATCTTTATCATTCCAAGATTATAAAACTTTAAATTTTGATTACTTTAGTTTGTTCCTTTCGTTTGGCTATTTCTCACTATGTTCATTCACTTTAGGCAGCTGTGTATAATATGACTACTAAAATGCATTACACTTAAAACTGTGTTTTTAGTTTAAACTTGTGGACCTCACTTCATTTAAAGGAGAGAAGAAATAGCGACAAACTGCGGAGGATGTTTTTTAACTTAGTTTGTTGTTCGTCGATTGCACACAAGCATCATAAACTTTTCGAAAGCGGTCTCCTCACTTAGGAAAGTGGCAGAGGTGTGACATTGGGGGTAAGCACAGAGCTATGTATTGTCACCTACTCCTAGCTCCTCCGTTTAGGTTAACTCCTAACGAAGCCAAGGGGAGTAGTCTTTAACAAAGAGTTTTCTATGGCTCAATGTTGTTAAAGTGTTTTTAATTGGTTACAGATGCAGATGGGTGTTGTTTAGGAGTTATTGTTATTAAAGGTGTTTGTTTACTATGAAGTCGACACATAAAATAAAGCAATCCACATTGCTAGCAAGAGATTTAAAAGTTAAACAATAATTCAAGACTTTACAAATATGCATTCACAGATAGAAATTTAAAAAAGGCCAAAGACAATTGATCCAAATATAACAATTATGTAAGTATTAAAAGACCAGTGCCCTGTGGAGTTAAAATACTGTAATGCGTAAAGAAATTAACAACAAGTCTTAAAATAAAGCTAATGAATATTAAGTTGTGCAAGTGCTCTTGGTATTTTTAAAATATTTTAAGTGATCTTGCTTATGGTGTCAACGAAAGTTTGTCAAAAGCCGGGAGATTGTTCCAAGTTTAATTTGTTGAAGACATGATGGCCTGCCCGGTATCCCAGGCTGGTATCGCGAAGATTGATCAGCTAGCTGAGAAGCTTAGACAGCAGGGAGTTCCGACGCCTTTACTAAGAAGAACTTATGAAATTCCCTACAACGCCGGTGCGTTGGTTATGAGATTTAAATTTTATTATGTTTCTCTTGCAAGATTAGAAGTCTAATGCTGTTTCTGGGTATTCTGATTTTGAAGTCGGTCAGAGCATACTTTGGCAATGAGACAATGAAGTTAATTAATTATGGGGGAGTGAGTTGCGAATTTTATTAAGTTGATTAATTAAGACTCTTTGACAGAGAGCGCTCTTGACCTTGTCTTATGACAAAGGTTCAAGAGACTTAGCTAATCTAAAATGCCTAATGCAAGGACATGCAAGTCTAACTATGCTCTCCGATAGAGAGTGCTCTTGACTTGTGTTACTGCAAGTTCAAGAGACTTAATTAATTAATTGATTAAAATTAAAAGAAAAATAAAGATCTAAACTACCAAATAGTCTATTTCAGACTTTTTAGGGCCCTAATCGAGAAAGTAAGGAGGTAAGTAAAATTATATAAGAAAAGTAAAGAAACTATGCATTAGCTAAGTAAATAATCAAATAAACATTTTTACTTTATTTTTTATGAATGATAAACTAATAAGAAATGAACTATCCAATTTTAATGAAAAGACAAACTTCTAATAATTATGAAACTATTCTATCCTACATTTAGCAAAGTATGAAGTAAAGCATGAAAATGAGGAGACGATACAAGCTTCCCTCAAATGGGGGAAGAGGGGTGTGGGAGCCGTAATCCCACTTGTTTTTTATTAATTTGTTTACAATGCTTTCATTTGTTGTCTTTTTTGCTTCTTTTCTTTTTCCTGGAAGGCCCTTGGAGCAATCTGCAGAAGGGGAAAGAAGAAGAGGGAAATTATGGTTTTTTAGGGCTTGATTCTTCAGAATTTCGTCAGCATCTCTGCTGTACTTGTCACAGAAGTAAAAAAATTAGCAAGCATATATTGTTAAAAGATGGTAGGAAAGACAATGCAAAAATAATTTTTTTTAAAAAAATTTGGAAAATTTTTTATACTTAGAATTTTTTTTGAATGTTCATATGCAAAGCATAAATTTTTCCCTAGATTTAATGAATGAAACTAGATCTAACAAAAGCTCTAAAAACAGATATGAAATTATGAATATTAAAACTTGGATCTACTTTATGAGCAAGTGCAAAAAATTAAAGAAGAAAGGTAGAGAAAGAAGTTTCTCGTGGATGGAACACAAAAGATGGAGGAAGACTCCAGCTTTTTTTTGAATGGAAAGAGACCGATCTTGTAGGCACTACAATGACAATATGTTAAATGACAGGTTGCTTGAAGCTTGGGCTGGATGTAGCTGAACTCGCACCCTTCTTCAACCTGTGAAACTTGCTAATACCAACACTCAGATACAAGTGAGATCATATATATGAAAAGTATGCTAAGGAAATTCAATCGAGATCGATATTACGTATAACTAACTACTCATATTCATCAAGATTAGAACTTACTTTGCATAAATAATTGATTTGAAACTACACAAAACTACTCTACTGTGCCAATAGTAGCCTTCTTGAGCTTAACACATAAACTGATCTCATTCAAGTAAAAATGAGTAAAGGGTTTAGAAACAGTGTCACCTCAACCATAGAACATTCACCACATGCAAAGAGAGATGGACCTCCAAAGTTGAAAATCTTATTAATCAAATGTAAGCAAAATTTAATACAATTTTTGCAGAGTAACTCCAGCACAAAAGTTCCATCTTGTAGAGCTCAAAAGAGCCTTTATTTATACAAAAAGGAAAGAAAATAGGGCTCAAATTCCTAAATCTTGACTAAGAGTAACACCGAAGTAATTGAATGAGTTCGGTATGATGATTTGGAGTTGAACTGAGCTGCAACTGAGTGTTGGAGTAATGAGGGGGGGTGAGGTGACTCATCCTCCCTTGTAATGATCACCCAACCAATAGATAACCCAGAATCAACCAAAAATGGATTTGACCAAATAGGGCAAATTTCTGACTGATAGTTCAACCGCTACACTCCGATACTTGATTTGAAACTGACCGATATTGATTGGAATCATCATAAATGCTCCGTGCCATGTCATTTAGCCTTTTATTTTATTCAATTTGGTTTATTTTGGAGAGTTTTTTATTTTCTCCAAAATATTCATTTTTAATATTTTAATTAATAATTTCTCCGTAAATGACTTTTTTTGAGAAATTATTAATTATGAGGCTGAATGAACCTTTGAAATTTAGAGATAGCTGTCCAGCTAATCATGAATGATTTTTGGCTTAAGGTCAGAGCCTTCAATCACTGAATTCGGGTTCCGGATGACTAACTTATTACAAATTGAATTTTTCCATTTAAATTATGGAAAAATTTAATTAAAAACTCAGGGAAAATTAAAAAATTAAAAAAAAAATTGTGATGCGTCTCGTAAAACTTTTTCAAAATTTATTTTATTTTATTTTTATTTTATTTATTTTATTTTTTTTTTATTTTCATTTTTCTGAGGTTCATAGTGACTTAAGACATGACCATAGTCTATTCTAACAATGTCTAGTAGGTTTATATATACTCAGTTGGGTTTTAATAACCCCTCAAGGCTCATAATTCAAAATTGGGCATTTCAGCTTTGGAGGAAGCGGGAGAAAACCTCGTCAATTATACTTGGCTATAGGCAAAGCATAATTGTTAAGGGCAAAAAACTCCTTAGAATACCTTAGTTGAAATTCTACGTCTTAGGAGACCAAACCACTAAAAAACACCATATTAGCACATTTTATTACAAACTTTGCAGGGCCATGGTCATAATTATTCAAAACAAAAACTGACTAGCCAAAACTGGCTAGGCACAAAGGCAAATCATCTGATACACTGGAAACAAACATTTATCATGTTTGTAAAATGGCGGCTCCTCAGCTAATCCAACTAAGTGCAAAATTAGTGGATAACATTTGGCTCCAACTGTGGGACGTGTGCTCGATCTAATCTCTTATGCAAGGAGAGCATACGAGAACACTAGAATCTCTGGTTTCCATATCCTATAAGAAGATCTCAACTTGACAAGAAAAACCTTAGTAGCACAAGTTTTATGAAAAATGGCCAATGATCCAAAAGTTGTTTTATTCAAAGAAATGACAAGACTTCATTGAAAAATTTATTTATTCCTAAGTACATAAACAGAAATACTAAGATAAACGCTCGCTTGAAGGAGCCTATTTTCCCATTCTAAGCATGATACAAAAAATGTTAGGTGTAATCATGAATCCAGTGTAGCCACCTAAGCATTTTATTAATATAAAAAGGTTTTGCCTTGTCTTTGGTTACCAACCAAAGTAAGGACATAATTCCAGAAAATGCAGACCTACGTGATGATCCAGAATGGGCGGGTTGGATGGGGAATCATAGGCATGAATAATGTCGTCAAACTTTTTCCCAAACTGGTAGATGCTCGCGCAAGCTGCGTCTATCCATGACTGGATAGCGCTGATATACAAATCGGGATAATGTGGCAAGTCGACTACTCCATCATGCTGATCATCAAGGCTTATCAAATAATAACTCGTTGTATAAGCCCCAAGCTGCTCCAAAACATAAGGAACATCTATATGTGAAGACGATGGCAGAGAAAAAACTTCAACTAGTTCTATCCCATTTGATTCGTCACTGCACTGCTTTTTCAAATCCTTATTACCGATACTTAGATACAATTCAGATTGATCATATGAAAACTCTGACTGCTCTTCCTTACAACTTTCATAAGTCTCAGAATAACAACTCCCCTTGCTGGACATATCATGGATGAGATTCTCAAAAATATTTTCAAAGGTATCATAGGTTGGATTTTCAATAAAAGTCCAATAGTCATCATCGCCATCTATGTCGGATATGAGAGATGCCTCATCACTGGTATCAAGTCCCTGTCTACACTTCTCATTTTGCTCAAAACAATATTCTTCAAAAAGTTGGGTTTCAAAGATATCACAGGGGACCCAACTTTCCAAATATTTGTCACCCAATGGAGTGCATGGAGGAATCTCATCACATGAAACTTCTAAGATTGGATTTTTAATTAAAGTCTTGAAGTTATCATCCATCTCAGATGTAAGGGGTTCTTCCTCACTTGTATCACATCCCTGGCTATATCCCTTCTCATGATCATAGTCATCTTCTTCAGAAAAAAGGTCACAAGGTAGTAAACCTTCCAAACAATCATCATTATGCTCATTTGTAGGATTAGTGCCAAAGCTTTTAGTGAGGTCATCCAATTGCTGACTATAATCTTCGACCTGACCTCGGGTTTTTGTGGTGACAGGATGGAGCTGTCCAACTACATTAATGTATTCAGGATCTCTTGAATATTGTTTTGTCTCTCTTCAACTTTCTCCGGAAATATCATGCATGTCATCTACATGGTTGATGTACTTAGGCTCGCTTGATGATGCTTTAGGACCACAACCTTCTGGAAAACCATGCTCCTGAACATAGCATGCATAATAACAAGAAGATTCTTCATGAAGGTCTTCACATGCCCTGCAAAATGGCGTGTAAGTTTCAACCATGTTAGCAGCCTCTAGCTGATGAAGAGGCCTCTGCTCATGGTTGGGAGGCTTTCTTTGCCAAGTTGGCTTGGTAGGAAAGGTTCTTGGAGTAGGCTGGGTTTGAGTTCTTTCCATAGTTATCACCTTATTATGTATTTCCTCAAACTGCGCTAAGTGTTTATGTTCATCTTCTTCCATGTTTTTCTTCATTTCTCTTTTCATTTCAATCATCTGCTTTTCATATGCATCCTTCATAGCTGATAAATGATCCTTATCTTTAGGTTCATTAATTTTCAAAGGTGTTGAAGACCTTGAATAACCTTGGAAGTTGGATTCACCTAATGACTGCATGTTCAAGTCAATTTTAATTGCCATTTCTTGAGTTTGGACCAAGTTAGCAGGCTCCTTGTCTCTTATCTGGTATTGCATTTTGCCACTAAGTGCCTCGATGTAATAGACCAGAATGGTTGGTGCAGTTGGAGCATAAGCAGTAGGGATAGCTTTTGATAATTCAGTGAACATAGTATTGAACTCATCCATCGTTTCAGTATCATTCTTTTTTATATTTGTCAGAGCTGCAAGTTGATGCTGAGGTTCTTTCTTTTCACCGAACTTATTGGTGAAAGAGGTTTTGAACGCAGTTAGAATATTAAAAGCATTGTCTGGTAAATTGTTATACCAATGGTCGGCTTTTCCATACAAAGATAGAGCAAATAAGTTCATGTATATATCAGAGCAAATAACTTCATGTATACATCATCATGTTGGCTAACAGGATCACTGACATAAGCATTGATGCATCTAGAAAAGTTCCCGAGGTGCATGGCGGAGGTAGTGGCATCAGTGCTGGTATACATCGGGAGCTTCTCGACAGCTTTGTTTGGAAGACGATGGAGTTGACCTGCTATCTGAGAAAAGTCAAGTTGAGTAAAATACTCACCCATTATGTGGGAAACACTAGTGTTAATGTTTTCTTGAGAATTAGTTTCTAGAAATAAACTATGGATGTCCAACAAAGATTGAGATCAAAGATCTTCAAGGATCCTACGGGAAACAAGTTTATTTAGCTTCCTATAAACCTTTTCAGGCTCAGGGATAAAACTAAGTAAACCTTCAGAATTTCTTTTGGTTGAATACCTTGGTAAAATTAAAGACAGTGGAGTCGCCAGATGGATTTCAAGTTTAAGATCAGCGAGGTGATCAAACTAAAAATCTATAAAAAATGTTAAAACTAAATAAACTAAGGTCGTCCAGGAACAAAAAATTTGTCCCCTACAACGACGCCAAAAGATGTTGTTCGCCGATTGCACACCAGCAGCAAAAACTTTTCGAAAGTTGTCTCCTCACTTAGGAAAGTGGGGGAGGTGTGACCTTGGGGGCAAGCATAGAGTTAGGTACTGTCACCTACTCCTAGCTCCTCCATTTAGGCTAACTCCTAACGAAGCCAAGGGGGGTAGTCCCTAACAAAGAGTTTTCTATGGATCAATGTTGTTAAAGTGTTTTTAATTGGTTACGGATGCGGATGGGTGTTGTTTAGGAGTTATTATTATTAAAGGTGTTTGTTTACTATGAAGTCGACACATAAAACAGAGCAATCCATGTTGCTAGCAAGAGATTTGAAAGATAAACAATAATTCAAGACTTTACAAATATGCATTCACAGATAGAAATTAAGAAAGACCAAAGACAATTGATCCAAATATAACAATTATGCAAAGATTAAAAGACTAGTGCCTTATGGAGTTAGAATACTGTAATGCGTAAAGAAATTAACAACAAGTCTTGAAATAAAACTAATGAATATTAAGTTGTGCAAGTGTTATTGGTATTTTTAAAATATTTTAAGTGATCTTGCTTATGGTGTCAACGAAAGATCATCAAAAGCCGGGAGAATGTTCAAAGTTTAATTAGTTGAAGACATGACAACCAGCCCAGTATCCCAGGCTGGTATCACGAAGATTGATCAGCTAGTTGAGAAACTTAGACAACGAGGAGTTGCAGCGCCTCTACTAAGAAGAATTTAGGAAATTCTCTACAACGCCAGTGCGTTGGTTATGGGATTTAAATTTTATTATGTTTCTCTTGCAAGATTAGAAATCCAATGCCGTTTTTGGGTACTCCGATTTTGAAGTCGGTCAGAGCATACTCCGGCAAAGAGACAACGAAGTTAATTAATTATGGGGGAGTGAGTTGCGCATTTTATTTAGTTGATTAATTAAGACTCCCGACAAAGAGCGCTCTTGACCTTGTCTTATGACAAAGGTTCAAGAGACTTAGCTAATCTAAAATACCTAATGCAAGGACATGCAAGTCTAACTATGCTCTCTGATAGAGAGTGATCTTGACTTGTGTTACTGCAAGTTCAAGAGACTTAATTAATTAATTGATTAAATTTAAATGAGAAATAAAGACCTAAACTACCCAAAAGTCTCTTTCAGGCTTTTTAAGGCCCTAATCGGGAAAGTAAGGGGGTAAGTAAAATTATATCAAAAAAGTAAAGAAACTATGCATTAGCTAAGTAAATAATCAAAGAAACATTTTTACTTTATTTTTTATGAATGATAAATTAATAAGAAATGAACTATCCAACTTTAATGAAAAGACAAATTTTTAATAATTATGAAACTATTCTATCATACTTTTAGCAAAATATGAAGCAAAGCATGAAAATGAGGAGACGATACAAGCTTCCCCCAAATGGGGGAATAGGGGCGTGGGAGCCATAATCACACTTGCTCTTTATTAATTTGTTTACAATGCTTTTCTTTGCTGCCTTTTTTGCTTCTTTTCTTATTCTTGGAAGGCCCTTGAAGCAATCTGCAGAAGGGGAAAGAAGAAGAAGGAAATTATGGTTTTTTAGGGCTTGATTTTTCATAATTTCGCCAGCATCTCCGCTGTACCTGTCACAGAAGTAAAAAAATCAGCAAGCATATATTGTTAAAAGATGGTAGGAAAGACAATGCAAAAATAAAATTTTTAAAAAAAATTTGGAAATTTTTTTTATACTTAGAAAAAATTATGAACGTTCACATTCAATGCATAAATTTTTCCCTAGATCTAATGAAAGAAAGTAGATCTAGCAAAATCCCTAAAAACAGATCTGAAATTATGAATATTGAAACTTGGATCTATTTTCTGAGCAAGTGCAAAAAATTAAAAAAAAAGGGTAGAGAAAGAAGTTTCTTGTGGATGGAACACAAGAGATGGAGGAAGACTCCAGGTTTCTTTCGAATGGGAAGAGACTGAACCTGTAGGCCTTGCAATCACAATATGTTAAATGACAGGTTGCTTGAAGCTTGGGCTGGATCTCTCTGAACTCACACCCTTCTTCAACCTGTGAAACCTGCTAATACCAAAACTCAGATACAAGTGAGATCATATATATGAAAAGTATTCCAAGGAAATTCAATCGAGATCAATATTACGTATAACTAAATGCTCATATTCATCAAGATTAGAACCTACTTTGCATAAATAATTGATTTGAAACTACAAACAACTACTCTACCGTGCCAATAGTGGCCCTCTTGAGCTTAACACATAAACTGATTTCATTCAAGTAAAAATGAGTAAAGGGTTTAGAAACAATATCACCTCAACCATAGTACATTCACCACATGCAAAGAGAGATGGACCTCCAAAGTCGAAAATCTTATTAATCAAATGTAAAGAAAGCTTAATACAATTTTTGTAGAGTAACTCCAGCACAAACGGTCCATCTTGTAGAGCTCAAAAGAGCCTATACTTATACAAAAATGAAAGAAAATAGGGCTCAAATCCCTAAATCCAAACTAAGAGTAACACCGAAGTAATTGAATGAGCTCGGCATGATGATTTGGAGTTGAACTGAGTTGCAACTGAGTGCTGGAGTAATGAGGGGGGGTGAGGTGGTTCATCCTCCCTTGTAATGATAATCCAACCAATAGATAACCCACACTTCAACCAAAAAAGGATTTGACTAAATAGGGCAAATTTCTGACTGATAGTTCAACTGCTACACTCTAATACTTGATCTGAAATTGACCGATATTGATTGGAATCATCATAAATGCTCCGTGCCATGTCATTTAGCCTTTTATTTTATTCAATTTGGTTTATTTCAGAGAGTTTTTTTATTTTCTCCAAAATATTCATTATTAATATTTTAATTAATAATTTCTCTTTAAATGACTTTTTTGAGAAATTATTAATTATGAGGCTGAATGAACCTCTGAAACTTGGAGTTAGCTGGCCAACTGATCATGAATGATTTTTGGCTTAAGGTCAGAGCCTTCAATCATTGAATTCGGGTTTCGGATGACTAACTTATTACAAATTGAATTTTTCCATTTAAATTATGGAAAAATTTAATTAAAAACTTAGGGAAAAATAAAAAAATAAAAATTTTGACGCGTCCGGTAAAACTTTTTAAATTTTTTTTTTCTTCTGAGGGTCCTAGTGACTTAGGACGTGACCATAATCTATTCTAACAATGTTTAGTAGGTTTATATATACTCAGTTGGGCTCTAATCACCCCCCAAGGCCCAGAATTCAAAATCGAGCATTCCAGCTTTGGAGGAAGCGGGAGAAAACCTCGTCAATTATACTCGGCTATATGCATAGCATAATTGGCAAGGGCAAAAAACTCCCTGGAATACCTTAGTTGAAATTCTACGTCTTAGGAGACCGAACCACTCAAAAATACCCTACTAGCACATTTTATTACAAACCCTGCGGTGCCATGGCCATAATTATTCAAAATAAAAACTGACTAGCCAAAACTAGTTAGGCACAAAGGCAGATCATTTGATACACTGGAAACAAACATTTATCATGTTTGTAAAATGACGGCTCCTCAGCTAATCCAACTAAGTGCAAAATTAGTGGATAACATAGTTAATAGAGACAAAAACTGCGAAGGATGTTTTTTTAACTCTGTTGTAGGTACATTAAGCATTCACTTTACTGTGGGTAGAAGTGATGAAATAGTGTACGATTAGCAACAATCACATTATCTTATAAAGGTGTATATTTAACATATTTTATATAAAATATATTATTAATGTCTTTTTACATACAATATTATTAATGGAGTTAGTTTAAATATTATAGAAAATATATTATTAACGTCTTTTTACATATAATATTATTAATGGAGTTAGTTTAAATATTATATGATTTGGATTTTAAATATTATATGTTGTTGTAATGGCTTCAAGTCAATAATATGGTTTTATGGTTTGAAGTCATTAAAATAATATTCTTTTTTTTTAACAAGAACGAATAGAGTTTTATATTGAATAGGTGGCAAAGCCACAAAACAAAATTACATCAGAGAGTTTGATAAGATTTTTCATCTCATATCCGAAGTTGGAACATAAAAAAAACCCAGAAAAAACAAACAACCTGCAAGAAATAGAATCCATCCCAACTCAAGAAAAATTAAAGAGCTGAGGCAATCCTAATTGCTGAAAGTCCGGATTGACAACATTAAGAATTTATATAAAATCATACTGGAGAGATCCTTCTCCCAAAAATTTAAAAGCATACTCAGTATCTTTGGTTCCAACTTGGACGAAGAATTAACTTGAACTGGTATTCAATAATGCCCAAACGGTGCTCTAAAGCCAGAACTTTCCATTTTCCTAGAAATCGCTGGCTCTTGCATTGCTGTACTCCATCAAAGTAAATCAAAAGCAAATTGCATGAATACAAATCCATGAGACGATCTACCAATTATACGGTCTCCCTGCCGTACATAATCGAACCTCAACAGGATAACACACATGCTTTCTTTAGCAGCTAGCAGGCATTTGGCCGTGCCCAGATGGGAATTTTCCCTTCCCACGCTAACCAGCATAATTCACGACCCAAGACAGGATCGACTCCTTGAAAAAAGATGCAATGTCCTCGAATTGGTTTGAAATCACCTCAACATACTAACAAATGCCGATCTCCTTGAAATAATTTGAAAGAGGGACATCCATCATTGGCCAGAATTCTCCCAACAGTTAACCAGGGAAACAAAGTTACTGGATGCTTATGGAATTGAGTGAAAAGAGCTAGTCTCCCCGTTAATACTAAGAAATCCTGGAGAAAGGCATCATGCCTTATTTTCCAGAACATCTGATGATTTATTTAATTCCCATAAAATGTGAACTACCTCAATCTTAGCAAATACTTTTAGATTTCTCCTAATTCCCTGAAGAATTGCATTCTAGGCAAAGTTGCTGAGGCTGACCGAAGAGTTTAGAGAATTTATCAGAAGCTCAGAATCACCATAGATTAGAACCGCTTGAAACCCTTTTTCCTTAGCCAGCTGGGTTGCCATTAGCAAACTGTAACCTTCCACCTGATTGTTGGACATGATACCTAGCCCCCAATAGAACCTCAAAGTAGACAGTCTATCCGGAGATAGAACCAGACCACCAGCACTTGAGACCTCAGGATTCCCTTTTGAAGCTCCATTGAAAAAAATGATAGCTGAAGGAGAACTCCACCACATAGAGAAGAATTCCTCTTGACTTCCACGAAACCTCCAGGAAGGAGCCAAGATAGGTTTAAGCAGCCGCACAACTGGTGAGGCCTCCAAACACAGAGAGAAAGGAAAGGAAGAGATTGGACAGCAAATTAATTCTGAAATTAACGCCAGAGACTTGGAGGCAGCAATTTGGAAAATCGGCCTCTGGTTATTAAAGACAAAGCTATTCCTGGATATCTAGATATACCACAGGGTAAATTTCAAAATTGAATGCCATAACTTATGTAGAACAGGGACCCGATTCTTAGATGGACGACCGTCATGCCAACTTAAATATAAAGCTGTTACAGATGTTTGGGTTGGAAGGGATAATTGAATATCAGAAAGTACCATTGCCCACACATTTTTGGCAAATTCACATTCCACAAAAAGATGATCAGCAGTCTCCATTGCCGACATGTGATTCAAAGGTTGTCATTAACTAGGCCAACAGAGTCTCTTAGATTCATGTGAATACACTAGAGCATTGGATGAGAAGAATTAGGGAGCTCCAGATTAGATTCATGTGAATACACTAGAGCACTGGATGAGAAGAATCAGGGAGCTCCAGAACAAGTTTGTTTATATAACTTTCAGCATATCTCCAGACAACACAATGATGAAGCTAATTCCTTATCCAATAATGCTTTGGGTGTTAGGGAAGGCAACTTAATCATGAAAGAGCATATCAACTCTTTGGTCAGCAGGAGAGATATTTTTCAGGTGTTTTAAATTTTCTATTAGTACTTCCCATCAAAACCTTACATCCATATGCCATTTCATTGTCAACTAATCCTTTGTTGACTTGTTTGGTCTATACGTGATTTCTTTTGTTCATTATAGCTTTAACACCCAACTCTAGGTCTATCATCTACATTCCACCCAACTCTTCATCTTTCAATATTTTCATCTTGGATTAGTTGTGAATAAATAAGGGCCATGCCCTATTGTATGGAGGCTTAGGTTTTGCACATGAGAGTAGCATATATCTCTCGCACTTTCAATGATTTCTATTTCCATGTAATGAGCTCCATAGTATGAATAAAAATTGCATTCATTACAAGTCTATTTCTATGTTTATTAGTGCACTTCCTTTCAACTGTATTTTGTTACACTTCACATGTGTCAGTTTTTTTTTTCTTATGTTCCTTTTTGCAATTTTGTTTGGCTTTCATTTTAATCTACGTTCTTCTTTATACACTTCAATTTCTAAGTGTGTCCATCAAATTCCCACTAGTATACGATATTTTCTTGATAGGGTGAGTGCTATAACTAATGAGGGTCCTCGCGGACGTAGGATAACCCCTCATGTGTTTATGAGGATGGTGTTATGTAATGTACTTATCTATCATAAACAAAGAATTAGGAACAATAGATGAATAAATTTAATTTGTAGAATGTAAATGAAACAAAAAAGGGAGTATTGAATGTATAAAATAACACTTTGTTGATATTCCAAAAGGTGAATAGTGTTCACATGCCTCTTTGAGGTGTGTTGAGGCCTGAAAAATCGCAGGTGACAACAGTTAGGGGTTCTCCCCAGTAAACGTTCCCAACTAGCCCGTTACTGTTTGGTATGGGGAATCTGTCCGGTTTACGGTCCAGCTACCGTAGGTCAAGTAACAAAATAAAAGGTTTTACCGGTTACAGCTCGGTCCACCGTGTATATTTTAGTTTTTTGAATTTAAGTATGATGTGCAAGTCCCTATCTAAGAATGCAGATTGATAGAGAATATGAGGGGCGATCACAATGTGATGCGCAGGTTCTTACCTCTCGTCTTAACTCTCTCGCATCTAAATCACACACAATAAGAAACTAAAACTAACTATCTAACCTATCCCTAGGGAGCAATATTATCATTTATCAATTAGTAATGTATTTTTGCGCATGCATTAAGAAAAATCACAGATAGTTGTTACTTATTTCAAAACACATGAATATTAATAGATATATGAACAACAAGATAGCTTATTGTTTATGAAAAACCTTCATTACTCACAGTGGAAATTTCATAGAATAAACTAGAGTGTATTCATAACAAGAAAATAGGTTCAAAGAGTTAGAACAATTTCACAATTAATGGACACAAGCTGGAAACAAAATAGTTCACATTCAACAGATCCATAGCACAACATTTGAAAAATTCCACCAAGCTTTCTCCAACAGGAAACTTGTAATTCTTTATTGCAAAAGGAAATAGTTCTTGTTACAACATACTCTCACAAATCTATCTGGGAAAAAGTTTCGTTTACATCTAACTCTCCTATATTTATACAAAATTGCAAAACCTTTGGGTTGGCCTTCAGTGACCTTTGGGCTCCCCAACCGTTTAAATCCACAATTTTGTCTTTTAGTGAGTGCTGTACAATACGTTACATTAAACTAAAATTTAATAGCACTTTTATAAAGAGGGACCATCTTGGTCGTCGATGAACTTTTCTCAAGCCTGGGCCTTTGCTGCTATTGATTATGCTCACTAATCCATTGGTCCTTTTTTAGATCCTGTTGAGATTAGACCTTCACTTTCTTCTTATTTTCCATATCTCTGTTTCTTCATTCTTCAGCCACTTCCTAGGCTTGCTGCCTCCCTTTTAGACATATCTTCTTTGCAGTAGAAATCATTCTGTCATAAACACAACCTGTTCTTAGACCACTTAGCGTTTGACAAAGTAACACAAACTGTATCAAAACATACATCCTGTAAAATCAACTATCAACAATATTAATGCATGAAAAGAAAAATGATAATGCAAAGAAAATCCTGCAATTCCATATCTTGAAATTCGCTAAATCCACTGTCCAAACTAAAATCACAAGCTCGAAAAAAACATACTCTTTAACTCAATCCAGGCTGCATCTGGACTAACTTGAAATCCTCCGAAGAAAGCATGAATCACAGCAATGTAACCGCCAATCCAAACCCTAAACTGCGCTCCTCATCTCGGAGAAAACTAGACTCGACCAAAACCAATGAAACAACTCCGCCATCATAAAATAGAGTAAAAGCACATAAAAAAGGCGGGAAAAACCCTCTCGGTGAGCATAACTACTTAAGCATCGGGCGAAAACAAAACTCTCATCAGCGGGCGGAAGCACTATAGCATTGGATGATCAGTTCACTGAGGAGCCGCAATGGTGGAAGACAATCAGACTATGGCTTCCACGATCAAAAGGAAACCTCGGCGATCGGAGGTTATAAAGACTACATATCGACGGGTCAAGACATAAGATAATCCGCAATATCGGCGAGACAAAGCTGAAAGTTTCCGCAATGTCGGTGGTATAAAGCACTAAATTCTGCCGAAGTCACGTATCGAAAATAAGAACCACTATTCAATAAACACATCGGCATCGGCGAGTGGAAGGACTAATGCATCGGCGGGATAGTTCACTTAGCAGTTGCAATGGCGGGTAGCAAAGACTACTGGTTCCGCGACAACAGTAAAATCATCGACGATCGGAGACTCTTAATACTAAGTATCGATGACTCAAACAATAGCATTTCCGCAGTGTCGACGATGCCAACGACTAATATCGCGATGAATGTGTATCGGCGATCGAAAACACTAACATCGGGTTCATAGTAGACTAGACAGTCGCAACGACGAGCCACAAACAGACTAAGGATCCCACGAAAAAATAAAACGTCGACGAAATAAAGCACTAAACGCCGCCGATAGTCATGCATCGGAGATCGAAATCACTACCCACTAACAAAATCGGCATCGGTGAGCAGAAGGACTATATGTCGAACAATTAGTTCACTAAGCAGCCGCAACAACGGAAGACATACAAACTAAAGGTTCCGCGGTCAACATAAAAACATTGGCGGTTCGCAACTCTAAAGCTAAAGGTCGGAACTCAGAACCACTAATCATCGGCGAGATAGTTCACTAGAAAGCCGCAACGACGGGTGACAAACCAACTATGTGTCCCAGTAATCATGAAACCATCGGCGATCGAAAGCTTTAACTACTATGTATCGGCGACTTAAAACTCAACGCTGCCGTCGTGTCAGCAATGCAAAGGACTAGCCTTTCGATCAATTGTCAAACATCACTCCGATAGGGAAAACAAAAACATCGTAAAGTAAAAAGTTTGATCAATAAAACCAAGGCATCGACGAAAATCAGAACTAGCCATCAGCACACTCTCTATTTGCCCTCCGAAATAGCGGCGATATAGAAACTAATGCCCCGATTCACACATCAATAGACTTCCGATAGCGATTAGAAAAAATCATCGAAAACGTTAAGTGTTCGAAAGACTTTAAAGTTGTGCAGTGGTAAAATTAGTTCGTTTCATCTCCGAAACAGCGGAGGCATAGAGAACTAAAACCCCGACTTAATCTTCAAAAAACCTTCGACAGCGATAAAACTAAACCATTGAAAAATAAAAAAATGTTAAGTTCCATAGTCAAAAGTATTGGCAATTTTAGATCATTCAACTTCCGAAATGAAAGAAAACAGTTGACCTCAATGCAACCTCAAAAGATCCAAATTTGTAGCAGAGGAAAGACAGGATTCAGGAGTCCAAACAATCCCACGCAAGATAAAATTAAAAGGAGGGTCCAAAATTTTTAAAAATTTGGGAAAAAGGTTGCAGCTGCAACAACTGGCGACTACCTGGTGAACACAGATCTCTGGACAACTTCTTCTTTGAGCAACAGACTGTTTTGACAATAAATACCAACATGCTGAATTCTTCTAGATGTCTGGATTTCCCAAATGAAAAATGTATGTACTTTAATCATTGATGATAGTCCAATTTAGGGATAATGAGAACCAAGATTTCAAAGTCAAGATAACTCTTTTGAGGCCAGGAGTATGAGTTTCATTTTTTACCTCTGTCTCCGGGTAGCTCCCAGCTTGGACACCACAGGATTGTAACATATGGTAAACGTAAATATTCGTTTGTTCCTCATTCCCATGCCATTTTGCACTTTTGTGCTTCTGGAATTTTTTGTCCTTTTTGTCCTCCTGCATGCCTTTCTTTCTGAATTTTTTATTCAGGCTCCTCTATCCATAGTGTCCTTTTGTGTGAGAGATGTATTTAATTTTCAGTTATGGACGGAGAAGAACTTTGGCAATTTTGTACTCATGGTTCAGTACTTCGTTTTGATACATATTTCTTTCTTAGGAGATTTTTGACTCTTATTTTCCTTTTGGCTTTCAATTCTTGGCATGTGATCATTTATATATAATATACTGTTTTACCATGCTTCCTCTCCATGGGTCTTTTCTGTCACCCCCTAAGAAATTTTAAATGTGAGATGGATGGAGCTTCGAAATAGTATTCTAGACCTTTTGACCCAGAGTTATTTTACAAGGATTAAGTAGGACTTCAATGTGTTCATAGCCATTTAGGAAAACTGCTAAACTAGAAGAAGTTCTTTCAAATAAATCAATAATACACAGTTTTATAATCAATGATTTCAGTTAATCCAGAATTCTGATGAACTCCATGCAACCAAAAGTTTGCTTTTTTATTAAGATCAATCAAACCCTAACTAAAAACAAACAAATAAATCAAAATAAAACAAAGCAATCAGTTTATTTATGTACAAGATAATCAAGAAATAAAAATCAAGAAAAATAAAATTTGAGAACTAAAACACTAACTGGTTAGTTCTCTGCCCACCCCTGTAAATCTGGAAATTTGTAAGTTAAGGGGCTAGGCTTGACTGCAAATTGAAAGGGCCTACCCGTTATCTAGTTCTACGAAACTTGAATTAAAAACTATATCTGAAACTAAATCTATTATTTTACAGTCAATCTCATCAGTCCGCAAAAATTGAAGGAGATCGGGCTGGGTGTCGGATATGTTGCTGGATTCTTCAGCTTGATAATTTTTCGGTTCTAGTTCAATAAAGTAATTTCCCAATACAAAATTCACTGGTTCATTTTTTTCCTCCAATTGAATAACATTGTGCTTCATCTGAGGCTCCCTTAATACTTTTATCTGATTGGGACTTCCCTTATGAGGCAACCACATATGTGACCAATCTAATGGAAAATAACCATCTATCCTTGCTGACCAGTCTTGACTCAAAACGAGTCCATAAGCCTCAGGTATGTTTGCTATTACAATATCGATGAATTGACATACATTTTCATTTGAATATAATCGAATTAGAACATCCTCCATTTCCCCAATTACCTTCACAGCTGTTCTGTTTAACTGAATAACCTGCCAAGTAGATGGTTTAGGTTGTCCATTTATCTTCTTGCAGACTGAAAGTGGCATAACATATTGACTGATGCCCCTAAGCCTACTAAACAGTTGTGCACGTTATGGTTAAAAATTTCAAAAGTTAGGAGAAATGGTGGGGTTTTGTATTTAGACTTACCTCCCACACTTGCTTCACCAATTTCTTCTTCTTCAGGTTGGTTGTCACTGGGAAGCTTTTCCTCTGGTACTTCAAGTGCTTTTAACAATTTTTCTTTCTGCTGAGGCACATTACACATTTCAAACAATGAGATATTTTCCTTAGCGCTTTTAATGTCCTCCACAATATCGTACCCCATCTCAGGTGCTTTGAGATTTTCCTTGACATTATCAACTTTGTCTTCAATAGGCTTAACATGCATGTTGACTTGTTTCAGTTCTTGACTGGTAATGGTAAATTCAGGTATTTTATCATTTGTATTTTCTTCATATTCTCCTGAAATTTCTTAATCTTCGGAAGTATCGAATTGTTTTTATTTAACAAACCTTGACTTCTTGTTGTCACATTTGTTTCTGATGTTTCTTCCTTGTTCAGTGAACCTTCCTATTCTGTGTCAAAAAGTGAGACACAGTCCCATAAAACTAAATCATCCTCTTCTTGTTTTTCTATGGGTTGATTATTTTTTTCTTCCTCATTATTAGTTTCTATTAGTTTAGAGTCCAATAGCTGATTCATTACTAATGTCATCGAATTGATCCATTGAGGACAATTTTTCTCAGAATGAGGCTGCTGATGAAAGGTGCAAAAATTATCCATACCTACCTCAGTTAAATTCATTGATGCAGGACTGTGTGGAGAAGGTTTAGATTGATTGTTGTCTTCTCTCCTTTTATAGTAAGGCTTATATTCTTTATGATCTTCCTTTTTTTTTCTCCAAATCTATCACTCTATTAGATAGCTTCTGTATCATCTTCACCATCCCTTCAAAATCATGTGATTGCCCATCCTTAGGCTTAGTCAGTAACAACGCTCTCTTACCAAAAGTTTTTTCTTCCAACTGCACAGGATAATATTTTATGCTCTCCTTCTCAGCCTCTACCCTCTCAGCTTCTTCATAAGTTTCTGACAATGTAGGCTTGACTGACATCTTGGCAAACATGGCCAATTCAGGCCCTAGAGCTGAAGTATAGTATTCAATCAGAACTTTATCAGATGGTTTATCAGTTGCAGAAAAATTCTTTATATAAGCAGCAAATCTTTGAGTGAAATTATGCACTTTTTCTTTTCTTTCTTTCTTTAAAGCGCATAACCCTTTCATTAACGCTGCATGAGTTTTCTAGACTGCATATTTGCTTCTAAATATTCTTTCAAATGTGTCCCAGTCTGTGATTGAATTTGCAGGCAGAGAAAAATACCATGAGGCTGCTGCTCCTTTCAGGGTATGTGGAAACAATCTGCAGGCTACATCTTCATGTTCTCCGGCCCGTAGACCTTCTATAGCCAAGTAAAAGCTTTGCAAATGATCATCTAATAAAATCTTTTCACTTGGGTCAAATTTAGGCAACTTTTTCTCAAAAGCTTGAGGCAAATCATGCAAAACAGGTGTTAGGTTTAATGGTGACCTAGCCCTCCAAGCAGGTGGTGGATTTGGTGGGTTGGGTGGCTGATTTGCATTTACATTAGCCATGAATCTGGGTGGAGAATGAGGTCATGCATGAATAGGGGTATGAACAAGTGAACAATAAGGTGTATCTGGGCCCAACTGATTCAGAGGTTGAACAACTTCCTGTAAGGCTGTTTCTACCAGTTCTTCAAAATCTTCAACCAACACAACGTCTTCCAATATAGGGCGGTCTTTATTCTGATATTCTCTTTTGGGTAATACATGAATAATTGGTAATCCTCCAATATTCTTCGCATAAGCCCTAGTAAATCTTCTCAAATCATCAACTACTTCGTTATCGACAGAATACATATGCTCTTTACCCTTTTCTTCCGGAGTTGGACTGGGAAAGAAACTGCTTTCAGAACTGTCACCAGTGGAATAATTTCGAGGAAATGGGTTTCCTTGGCTAGCCATGCACTGGCTGCCCTCCTTCTAGTGACAAAAACTGTCGAGGTCTGGAAAATCGTAGGTGACAACAGTTAGGGATTCTCCCCAGTAAACGTTCCCAACTAGCCCATTACTGTTTGGTATGGGGATTCTGTCCGGTTTACGGTTTTGCTACCGTAGGTCAAGTAACAAAATAAAAGGTTTTAACGGTTACGACCCGGTCCACCATGTATATTTTAGTTTTTTGAATTTAAGTATGATGTGCAAATGCCTATCTAAGAATACAGATTGATAGAGGATACGAGGAGCGGTCACAATGTGATGCACATGTTCTTACCTCTCGTCTTAACTCTTTCACTTCTAAATCACACACAGCAAGAAACTAAAACTAACTATCTAACCTATCCCTAGGGAGCAAGATTATCATTTATCAATGAGTAATGTATTTCTGCGCATGCATTAAGAAAAATCATAGATAGCTGTTACTTATTTCAAAACACATGAATATTAATAGATATATGAACAACAAGATAGCTTATTATTTATGAAAATCCTTCATTACTCACAATGGAAATTTCATAGAATAAACTAGAGTGCATTCATAACAAGAAAATAGGTTCAAAGCGTTAGAATGATCTCACAATTAATGGACACATGATGAAAACGAAATAGTTCACATTCAACAGATCCATAGCACAACATTTGAAAATTTCCACCAAGCTTTCTCCAATAGGAAACTTGTAATTCTTTATTGCAAAAGGAAATAGTTCTTCTTACAACATACTCTCACAAATCTATATGGGAAAAAGTCTCGTTTATATCTAACTCTCCTATATTTATACACAACTGCAAAACCTTTGGGTTTCCCTTCGGTGACCTTTGGGCTCCCTAACCATTTAAATCCACAATTTTGTCTTTTAGTGAGTGCTGTACAATACGTTACATTAAACTAAAATTTAATAGCACTTTTATAAAGAGGGACCAGCTTGGTCGCCGATGAACTTTTCTCAAGCCTGGGCCTCTGCTGCTATTGATTATGCTCAGTAATCCATTGGTCCTTTTTTAGATCCTGTTGAGCTTAGACCTTCACTTTCTTCTTCTTTTCTCTATCTTTGCTTCTTCATTCTTCAGCCACTTCCTTCTCTGCTGCTCCCTTTTAGACATATCTTCTTTGTAGCAGCAATCATTCTGTCATAAACACAACCTGTTCTTAGACCACTTAGCGTTTGACAAAGTAACACAAACTGTATCAAAACATACATCCTGTAAAATGAACTATCAACAATATTAATGCATGAAAAGAAAAATGATAATGCAAAGAAAATCCTGCAAGTCCGTATCTTGAAATCCGCTAAATCCACTGTCCAAACTAAAACCACAAGCTCGAAAAAAACAGACTCTTTAACTCAATCCAGGCCGCATATGGAGTAACTCGAAATCCTTCGAAGAAAGCATGAAACACAGCAATGTAACCGCCAATCCGAACCCTAAACTGCGCTCCTCATCTCGGAGAAAAATAGACTCGACCAAAACCAACGAAACAACTCCGCAATCATAAAATAGAGTAAAAGCACATAAAAAAGGCGGGAAAAACCCTCTCGACGAGCGGAACTACTTAAGCATCGGGCGAAAACAAAACTCTCATCGACGGGCATAAGCACTATAGCATCGGATGATCAGTTCACTGAGGAGCCACAACGACGGAAGAAAATTAGACTACGACTTCCGCGATCAAAAGAAAACCTCGATGATCGGAGGTTATAAAGACTACGTACCGGCGGGTCAAGACACAAGATAATCCGCAATATCGGCGAGACAAAGCTGAAAGTTTCTGCAATGTCGGTGGTATAAAGCACTAAATTTCATTGAAGTCGCGTATCGAAAATCAGAACCACTATTCAATAAACACATCGGCATCGGCGAGTGGAAGGACTAATGCATCGGTGGAATAGTTCACTCAGCAGCCGCAACGGCGGGTAGTAAAGACTACAGGTTCCGCGACAACAAAAAATCATCGGCAATCGAAAACTCTTAAGACTAAGTATAGGCGACTCAAACAACAACGTTTCCGCAGTGTCGGCGATGCCAACGACTAATATCGCGATGACTGTGTATCGACGATCAGAAACACTAACATTGGGCAGATAGTTGACTAGACAACCGCAACGACGGGCCACAAATAGACTAAGGATCCCACAACAAAATAAAACGTCGATGAAATAAAGAACTAAACGCCACCGATAGTCATGCATCGGAGATCGGAACCACTACCTACTAAACACATCGGCATCGGCGAGTAGAAGGACTATATGTCAGACGGTTAGTTCACTAAGCAGCCGCAACAGCAGAAGACATACAGACTAAAGGTTCCATAGTCAACATAAAAACATCGGTGGTCGGCAACTCTAAAGCTAAAGGTCGGAACTCAGAACCACTAATCATCGGTGAGATAGTTCACTAGAAAGCCGCAATGGCGGGTGACAAACCAACTACGTGTCCCGGTAATCATGAAACCATCGACGATCAGAAGCTTTAACTACTATGTATCGACGACTTAAAACTCAACGCTACCGTCGTGTCAGCAATGCAAAGGACTAGCCCTCCGATCAATTGTTAAACATCACTCCGATAGCGAAAATAAAAACATCGCAAAGTAAAAAGTTTGATCAATAAAACCAAGGCATCGGCGAAAGTCAGAACTAGCCATCGGCACACTCTCTATTTTCCCTCTGAAATAGCGCGATATAGAAACTAATGCCCCGATTCACACATCAATAGACTTCTGATAGCGATCAGAAAAAAATCATCGAAATAGGAAAAAATCATCGAAAATGTTAAGTGTTCGAAAGACCTTAAAGTTGTGCAGTGGTAAAATTAGTTCGTTTCATCTTCGAAACAGCGGTGGCATAGAGAACTAAAACCCCGACTTAATCTTCAACAAACCTCTGACATCGATAAAACCAAACCATTGAAAAATGAAAAAAATGTTAAGTTCCATAGTCAAAATTATTGGCTGTTTTAGATCATTCAACTTCCAAAATGAAAGAAAACAGTTGACCTCAATGCAACCTCAAAAGATCCAAATTTGTAGCAGAGGAAAGACAGAATTCAGAAATCCAAACAATCCCTGGCAAGATAAAATTAAAAGGAGGGTCCAAAATTTTTAAAAATTTGGGAAAAAAGTTGCAGCTGCAACAATGTGACAACCTCCAAATGAATGGAGCTCCATTAAATGATAATTCTTGACAAAATCATCACATAACTTCTACCTCTATGAATAGTTTCTATCTAACCAAACCCTAACCACTATTGTCTCCAACATTAATGCCTAGGCCACATTTATGAATGAGAACCAACTACTTGGTAGGTTATATTTTATAAGGATTCCCTAAGTTACATTAATTAAACACAACCAACTACTTAGTGGGCCTTATTTAAAGAAGATTATCACCATACATTAAATTATCTAACTTTTAAGTGCTCACAACTAAAGGGGTTAGGGTAGGGCCTTATCATGCCCCCCCCCCTCCAAATTAGCATTGTCCTCAAGGTCAGAGATGTGGAAATTACTGTAAAACCACAATTAGTTTCTAGGTGATATATTTAGGCTAGATATCTTTCCATTGTATTGAAAATTCCCCAAGGCTATAGTTGCGGAAATTACTATAAAATCATAGTTGGTTTGTAGGTGGCATCTATAGGCTGCATATCTTTCCATTGTTTCAAGAATTATTGGATAATGCATTGCCACAACCTATGCTCTCATTTGTCCAATACTACCTTAGGATGATACCAAATGGAAACCTCTTCATCAAGTTTGGCGAAGATGGTCTAAGCTACACAATTTGGCTTGACTATTTTCAATCAAACAAGACACATGAAATACTAGGTGGATCTTGAATTGGGCTCAAAGAGATAATTATAGGAAACTTGTCCAAGTCACTTGCTAATAGGGATAATGGAACTTGGGTTATAGATTATAGTGCATATACTCCTTAACATATGCTTGCTTATAAGGTTGGAGATGTTTAAACGAGTGATTCTCTTCTTCAACTCAATGCTCTGATTGATGCTCATACGATTGTTGCTTTATTCTATTTTGAGTCAAGATCAAATTTTCCTTTAAAAGTGTATGGAGAATGTTGAATCTTGCGTTAAGAGTGATGTGCACTTGGTGAGCTTGGATATACCTAGAAAATATGAGGCCATAAATGAGGTTTTTGTTTATAAAAATCCTTGTTAGATGAAATTTTCATAGAACCATGATAAGTGGACATTTTCCTGCAGCTCATGGGTTGATGGTGGGAGCCCCCCCGGAAGGGAATTAAATTGACTTATGGAGTGTCCAGGATGGTCCTCATCTTCGCACAAACCCGATGAAAACATCTTATGGGTGGGAAAATCATTATTCCATTCAACATTGCAGTTGGCCTTGGCCTAGGTTACAGAACCATCCTTCGGGTGTGGGGATCCCTAGTTACATAAAAAAAAGTGGTAATGTACCACCACTTTGCAAAATGTGTACATTCAACCCATTGACCTTATGGTTTGATGCAAAATATCTCAAATAAATTTCCAAGCACTTATTGAGGAATTCTATTTAATCATCTACTTTTGCTACATTTTCACCTAGGTGCTCCTTATCATCAAGGCTAGCTTCAACAATATACCCCACCACATTTATCACATTGGGAAACTCCATCAAAATACTCAACCACATTCAACATAGGAATGGGATGGTGCAAGATCACTCTCTGCTTGCATGACATAGATTTCTTGTGATATTCCCTATATATACCCAAAATTCTATTGGAAACAACAAAATATTTTTGGGCTTTATCTTCGAAGATTCTTGCATTTATGGTAATCCAAATACCCCAACATACAAATGTTGGCAAAATTCTATGAAATTTTTGTTTTACTACCCATGCTGCAAGGTTTTCATCCACAGATTGAGTACCCTAGTCTGCATGTATTTGTAGGTTCAAACAAATTTCCTTCCAAATTTTAATACCAGAAGGACAGTTTGTAAAATTATGTTGACAAAATTACCCACAGATAAACACAACAATCATCCATTTGTACCCATCCAACCTAGTCGATAGATATTATCCCAAGTTAATATATTGTTCTCCAAATCAAGCTAGAAGAAACATCTAATTTTATAAGGCATATTCCACTTCCATATCTTAGAAGGCTACCACTTAACTTGCAATGAGTGATTACCCCGAATGATGACTTCATAAGCAACACGAGAAGAGACTAAACCATTGGAGTTGTTCCATGTCCAAATGAGTTTATCTTCATCCCGTGAAAGTCTAATGCCAACTTTGTTCAGTTTTGAAACAAAATAATCCCATTCATTATCCCAACGACCAACAAGCCCTAAATCAAATGCTTGTAGCAAATATGATTAATTTTTCCTCAACCATCTAGGTCTCCTAACCCGAGCGAGGGCGTGAAAACCAAATTCAACTAAATAATATGTGATGTATGGTGACAAAAAATACGAATCCTCACCATCAATGTATGTATCCACACCTAGGAGAGCATTTCTTCCACCACTGATATGCCAAGCAAACTTACTGCTAATTCAAGGAAAGGCCTTCGCAAAACCATTCAAGAAAGTGGAAGCCCTGCTAGAAGAGAAGGATGGATACCTGACCCAACCAACCAGTGATTTACCTTTAAAATATTTTTCTCTTATAACTTTAGTCCATAGTCCCTTACTGGTGATAGCACACCAATTTTTTTTCATATTGAGTGCCATGTTAAACTAGGAATTTGTTTTAATCCCCTATCCTCCCATAGATTTTGAGAGGGAGACTTTCTCCCACTTGATCAGGTGCGTATTATCCCTCCTAGAACCAAACCACAAAAAAAATTATCATTTTCTGTCTTATAGTATCTAGGATATAAGCAAGAATTATATCCAAGGTCATCCAATAAATAGGTATGCCCACTAAAACTGAGTTGACTAAAATTAGTCTTGCCCCCAAAGAGAGATTCCTATAACACTAGTTTCTAATTCTTTGTTCAGCCTTTCTCACTAGCCATAGCCAATCATCTTTCACCTAATTATTGCGCTTCAAAAGGTAGCCAAGATATTTGAACCCTATATCAATAGATTCAAAGCTGAAAGGAAACAAGGTGTTAATTTGATCAAAGATATGGTCTTCAACAACATTTCTAAGAAAACTAGACTTACTAGCACTAAATTCCATGCTAGAAGTTGCACAGATGTCAGAAAGTAGTTATGATTTCAAAGAAGCATGTCCAATTGTCCACAATGCCTTTTCTAAAGAGAACAATGTCATCAACAAAAAAAAGATGAGTTATGAAATGATGAGCACCAATTCTTATTCTTGACAACTTACTATCCCTTTTAGGTTCTCCAATGAATCTACTAAGACCCTCAACAACAAGTACGAACATAATAGGGTAAAGTGGACAACCCTGTCTGAGCCCTCTGGAGCCTTTAAAGAACTTTGTGGGTGTACCATAAACAAGGACAACATAGCAAGCTGATGAGACACATGCCATAATCCAGTTGGTAACCCAATCTGCAACAATATTAATCTCAAGAATTCCTAATTCACTCTATCACATTCCTTGTTAAAATCCATTTTTAGTATCAAATCATCCAACTTTTTTTGTTTTTGATGGTGTGCATACATTGATGCGTCACACCAATTGTATCCAAAATTTGACGATTGGCAAGAAAACCAAATTGTTCCATAGACACAACCTCAAACAATTTTGGCTTCAATTTATTTGAAATAATCTTAGTTATGATCTTATACAATAGGTTGCACAACTATATAGGACTATAATCATTAAAAGACCGAGGTTTGTCTTTTTTAGGAATCAATGTGATGAAAGCGGAGTTTAAGGCCTGTGATACATATCCCTGAACCCTAGAAAGTTCAACCACCTCTAGTAATAATTCCCCAATCAAATCAAAGAAAACAATGAAAAATTCAATAGATCATCTTCCAAGTTTGTGATGTTTGTCCCTCACAAATCATTTTAAGACGTTTTCAATCGGTGTAAAATTCCGCTATCTTTTTTCCTTCTTTTGGATTAAAAAATAAATGTTTTCATATAAATTTTTTGGTGTTAATTACAATATTTATTTTTTATAACTTTGATAATAAAAAAAAAATATTATTTAAAGTAAATATTTAACAAAAATATCAATAGTAGTACTAATTTCATTAAAGGTTATGGTTTAGAAGATGCCAAATTGACATATGCAACCTTTTTTGTTCTTGGGATAAGGGTTCTCCTCTTCACAACTATTGGAATATCTACCCTATGAAGGTATACATATCCCTCCATATTCAAATTTGTGACCTTCAAAGAGGACTCAAACACATGTCCTTAATTGTTCATCCAACTCAAAAAGGAAAAGTACTCCGTGAGGTGATGATTATTGTCTTTGGGCCATTGATAGCCTCCAGGAGACCAAAATTGATTTGTTCCTTATAATATACACACACACACACAACTTGTGATTGATTAGATTAATTTTGTTTTACTTGCAGATATTTATTTGACATAGCTGAAGCAAGCACATGTGCATACTGTACATGTAGATATTTATTTGACATATTTCTTTCCTTTTAAATAATATTTCTCGATATTTCCTTTTTTCCCCTTCTTCATTTTAACTTCTCTCCACCTTAATAAAGGAGGAGTCACAATAAGAGAAATACTCACAGAAGAAACTAACTCCTTAGGTCTGAATTGGATGGGTTACTTTCATGACGTTTTTTCGTTCCACCTAGAGGGGATTCA
Source organism: Pseudotsuga menziesii (assembly GCA_001517045.1). Lineage (NCBI taxonomy): Eukaryota > Viridiplantae > Streptophyta > Pinopsida > Pinales > Pinaceae > Pseudotsuga > Pseudotsuga menziesii. The sequence continues at coordinate 197,102 of LPNX010700028.1, read as the reverse complement.
CTACCAGAATCTCCTTTGAAGAGAAAAGTCCCATATCCATTTCTTCTATTTTATCTCTCAAGAAAGGATTGGTTCCCAATTAACACATTTGGTTGCTTCAATGCTAGGAGTTGGTTGTTGATTTAGCTCAAACTCATCAATGTTAATATTCAAAGTCATTCCTTCGAAAATTTCCATCTATTTGATTTTGTTTTTGATATAGATGGACTCGTTGTTACATGCAAAATCTACACATTGGATGCATAATGATTACACATATATTGATTTAGTTTTAATGATGATTAATATAATAGATACAAAATAAATAAAAAGAGATGCATAAGTGAAAATCATTATTTATTATAAATTTAATTCATAATAAAGTAATAATAATTAATAATTAATCTAGCCTTTAATTAATTAAAATAAAAAATTAGTAATCATAATTAATTAACAAAATCTAATATGACATGTTATTTATATTTTGTTGATCAATGACCCAATAAATGACGTAGAGTAATGCTAAATTGACACAAATTAAGACACCCACAATTGCATCGTGTTTTGCGTGATGATCACTTGCAAAAAATCCCAAAAAATAACCGTGAAGTGATACGAATCTCAATGCTAGGGCCTTGTATTGTAGTTGTCATGATATAGCATAATCAACGAAACTTCTACCGTTATTGCGAATACAAGTCATAAGGTGAGAATCAAGTTAGTGATCTAACTTGCTATAAATGGCCAGGTCATGGAAAGAGGTAATCCAAAGGAGCTCAATTCTATATGAATTTGTTTCAATACCTTCAAATATTTTATTGGAGTAAGAGGTATGTTGGCATCCTCTTCTATCCATAAAGGCTTGAGATTAGACTTATGTGTTAAAATAATGGGTTGAGCACTATTAGTTCTAATATTTAAATCTCCATGAAGATGAATAACCCAAGTTAGTTTTTAATGTAGTAATAACATTATTTAATCTAATGAAAGGGTTATTAATAGTAGGATTAGGGTTCTTGTAGAAGCTAGAGTTGAAAGGACCAAAGGAACCAAAAAAAGGAAAAGTTATATCCTTGTATTTGGTAGTGATATTGAGCCAAATATATTGGTTATAACAATCACTTTTACTAGACTTCAATCCTTGATGGATCAAAGAGTAGACCGATAAGTAACTCTAACGTCTCTACATACGTGATGTTAGGTTCCATGACTTCCACTATATATTTCATTTCTTTCAGTTGTCGTACAATCACATGAAGGATAAAATTACACATGGATTGCAATTGGATTTGGTTTGATAGTTGTGAAGGTTAGTTAAAAAAACACTTGCATATTTGAATGGCCGTGTTCGTTGCACAAAAATTATAAGGTGCCACATATTAGGAACTATTTTGAGACTAGGCATGGGAAAAGAGAGTACAACGACTAGGCATGGGAAACAAGAGCACAATGGAGCTAGTGCTTGTGTCAAAATTTCTTTACATAGGGAGGAGTTGAAGTTTACAAAAAATTCCTCTATCCAAGATGCAAAATCTAAAGTGGAATAGTGTTCTTTAGTAGTGATAGAGGAAACATGAAGGGGAGAGGAATCAACATGGAAAGGACAAGTGCATATATTTTTTGAAGATGGTTATTGTAGACCAATCACATGTATATCACAATAACACAATATGTGGCACTCATGGATTTCATTTAGTTCGAAGATCATACCACATTGTAGTCGAAATATAGATTATTGTTAATATTTAATTATAATTATTAATTATTTTTATCTATTTAATTATTATTAGCTATTAAATAATAATAATAACAATAGGGTCCTCGCACAAAGATGATACCCAATTTTGTTGCAATGGCAACTTGTGAATGTTCATATTTCAAAAACGCGCTAGTGTTATAAGGAATGCACACACGTTCCTAATTTCCACCTTCGACGTTTGCCGAAGCTCCAGGTAGAAGAAGCTACCTAGAATAAAAATTGCACATTTATAAAGTGTGCACGCATTACAAAATGCATGCACATTTTTAAAGTGTGCATACGTTAAAAAAATGCATGTACATTTCTAAAGTACAGATGCATGAAAAAACATACGTGCACTCATTAAATAATAATTTTGTCATTAAAATGTGTACATGCTTTTGTGACATAAATGAACAAAATTGGTATTTTGGCCATAACGTTTGATATCGAACACGGATTTTGATGTTTGTTATATTGTTGGAAAGGTACTTTCAAGATATACAACTTTACAATTATAGGTTTTTCATGATTCAACACTTTTAAACTAAATTTAGGAATCTCTCACCATTTTCCTGTCCTAAGCATAGTCGAGAGAGAGAGAGAGAGAGAGAGAGAGAGAGCATACGATGGATGGAGGGTGTCAAGCAATTTATAAGATAAATTTTGTTACATTTAACTATCAACCAAAGAACATATTCATGTGAAATGTAGGAACTGTATGTGCATGATTATTTCATTGACAACTTCTACTCTAGTAAAAGAAGTTGCTAGAGTAAACTGAATGGAACAAAAATATATTCAAACACT